>QEOT01006022.1:18447-33684 GCA_003123785.1 Pterocarya stenoptera
GTAAAGGTACCTATAATTAAGATTCTAGTTCACTATATAAACTAGGATTATATCACAACTATGGCAAAAGTTCATGAGTAGTTTTAAACCACAATTACCAAGTGGGCAAACAATTTTTTTCTTCTTAAAAGTAAAACAGTAAACAAGGCCCAAGAAGCATATATAACATATTATAGGGGTTTGGAAAGTAGTTTTAATGTGGAACAAGGTATCCATGCAAATAATTGCTTTATATATAAGCATGATCCAATGAACTTTTTGGATGAACTCTTGTATGATTTTATTCCAATCCTAAAAGTGTTCGATCTTGTTTTGGCTTTGAGGCTTATACTAGTGGGATGAGAAAAATAGATATATAAAATGAGTCATACTGGCATGGACGAAACTAGACACGAATAATATAGACCCAATTAGCTAGCTTAGATCATGAAAAATATAATATAGTAAGCCGGTACGTATGTCACTACAAGAAAAACTTATATTTGTAACTATTTGTTTGCGATGAAAAGACTATTTGTTACTAAAACAGACTCATTTTAACTATAAATAGTTATTTGGCTAGAAATAACTGGCTACAAATAAGCAGTTTTCTTGTAGTGTGTGCCGCTACGTAAATGAGAAATATATTAAGATTGTAAGCTAAATTGATATTAAAAAAATAAAAAATTAGGGTTCACTCCGTACCTACAAACAAAATGAACAAATTTAAGTAAATAGGTTTTGGCTAACTCACTAGAACCATATGCTACGTATTCATTATATAATAGGTACAAATCAATGGGCAATGTGAAATACATCTTGCAAAATATACATTGACTGCTATACAAGGTAACATTTGATACACTTGACATAAATAATATGAGTGTGCTAAATTAATGGGATTGTAGAGAAGGAGTACTGATTTGTTACTATGTTTAGATGGTTGACTTTCCATGTTTGTAGAGCTTGATATCTTGTGGCTTGCTGATTACATGATTTGCTGTAGATATTCTTTTCTTTTCTTTTTTTGATAACAAAAAACTTTTATTCAAATACTTTGAAAAGAGAGTTACAACATAGAATCAGATCAAATAACTTGGGCAATACAATGAAGATAAGAACCCCACCAAGTTATTAAATCATCAATATTCCATGCATGTCTAGCCATCCCATGAGCTGCACTATTGCCTAAACGGCCACAGTGTTGTATAAAGCACTTTGGTAATCTCTGTATAAGCTGTTTTATCTGTATCACAAGATTTCCATGAAGTGATCTTGAAGCTTTGTCATTTTGTATTTCATCAACCAGAAGCAAAGAGTCACTCTCAATAACAAGTTGTGGTATTCCAAGAGGGAGACAAATCTGGAGGCCTCACAAGATTGCTATCAACTCGATTTTAAGAGGGTCATTAATCTCATTTTCGTTCTTGCAAGCTGAGAGGATTACTTCACCTTTGTCATCTTGAAGGATAACTCCCACCCCCGCCCTTTGTTGGTTTGCAAATGCTACCCCATCCACATTAAGTTTTAGCATTCCTTGTTCAGGAGGCAGCCATCTACACACTATCTTTCCACCATGAGGTTTTTGGCTTTGCAAGTGAGAGTTATAGGTGATCAGAGCATTTTCAGCTGCCTGTCTAGTAGTAAGGACCACGTCTGCATGTAGTCTCTGGTTTCTCCTATACCACATACCCCATGCTATCAAAAATAGCTTTTCCAAGTCTCCATTATTGCCCCTAGACTGAATCTGCATTGCAATATCTAACAAGCTGTTATGTAAAACATTTATGGTGTCTGGAAGGAGCTCAGCCCACACCTCTCCGATAGTTTTGCAACTTAGTAGAGCATGATTGATATCTTCATCATCCTCTTTACACCACTCACAAATAGGTTCCTCAACAACCTTGCGTGTTTTGAGATTTTGCAAAGTTGGTAGTCCATTCCTACAAGCCCTCCACGCAAAGACCTTGACTCTACTTAGCACATTCATCCTCCAAGGTTTTGGCCATAACTTCCTCTGGTTTTGAGCTTTTGAGCATTCCCCCACGTGTCCACCTTGCCTTTGTGAATGGAACAACTTGTATCCTGACTTAACACTATACTCACCACTCTTTTCATGTTCCCAAATCAGACAGTCAGCTGCAGGTTCTGAGCTTAACAAGATTTTTAGATTTTTTTTCTGCTTGTTGGGTAGGGATGAGGCTTTGAATTTTTTTCACATTCCACCACTTTGTTTCCGAATCTATAAGGTTCTTAACTGTATCATTCTAGTGACCCAACATTGTTATTACAGGCTTTGAATTAGCTTATGTTGTGGCAGCCAGTAGTCAGTCTATACATTTATAGACTTCCCATCCCCAACTCTCCATTGACATCCTTTTAGCATCTGTTCCTTCGCCTCACAAATTCCTCTCTAAAAAAGAGAGGGGTTTGATCCTATTCTAGCTTCTTGGAATCTGTTTTTTGGAAAATATCTGGATTTAAAGATCAAATGCAACAGAGAATCCTCATTAGTCAAAATTCTCCAGTTTTATTTGGCAATAAGGGCCATGTTGAAAGTTTGTAGGTCCTTGAAACCCATACCTCTATTTCCTTAGGTCTCACACATCTTCTTCTAATTTATCCATCGAATTCTTTGTTCCTCCTTCCTTTCACCCTCCAGAATTTAGCCATCATACTCTCTAGCTTATTGCACAAGGTTGAGGGCAATTTAAAACAGCTCATGGTGTATGTAGGAATAGAGAGAGCTACAGCTTTAATCAAGACTTTTTTGCCCCCTTGAGATAGCAATTTCTCTTTCCATCTTTGCAATTTTGTTCACACTTTATGTTTCAGATCTGAGAAGGTATTTTTCTTATCTCTACCAACCATAGGAGGGAGACTAAGATATCTTTCATATTGTTGATGGCTTTGAACCCCACAGAGAAACTGAGTATCTCCTACTGCTGTGTAGGAAGCATATTCTTTCTTATTGAAAATCATGGAGGTTTTCTCTTTATTCATTATTTGACTTGAGGCTTGCTCATAAAGTTGTATCAGGTGTTGGATCTGAAGATTAGTCACCATGTTTGCTCTGCAAAAAAGAACACTGTCATCTGGTAGATATTCTTTCCAAGTCTATGAATTCTATATCATCGCAAGATGAAATGGACGTGAGACTTGAGTTTGCTACACACGCGTGTTTACACTGCTGACTGGTGCTTTACATGCATGTGTCTGCAGTAGGTCCTGCTGCTGTACATGTATTTACATTAGGTACACTAACACAAAACACAAGGCAATATAATGACCGTTTCGTAATTATTAATATAGATTTCAGTTTTCAATTAAATTGCCTATCAAAATGAACCTTATAAATAACTTAGATGCTAAAAATCATCTAAGAACACGTACGTAAAGATTTCAATAGTGCCATATTATTATAAGCCCCCTACAAACACATATAATATATGCAAAAACGCACGCAAACTTTTATGGTCCAGGGAGTCTTCGTAGCTAGTAGGTACAGATCAAGATCAAGTCATGGTTACTGCTGCATGAACATTGTTAATGTTGGGGTAGAACGTGGTAAGTACGCATGGTGCAGAGATTTATAGAAAGCAAAGTCTAAACATTTTGACCGTCAACAAAGGAATCAAAGACGGTAAAACCACATGCATGGCCTGATCTAACCCATTCTTAAAAAAATATATATAATTATCAATGTTAAAAAAAGCCTGCTCCCAGTACTGTAAAAACATAAAATAAAACAAAAGCTAGCTCTCGGTAATACAATCAATAATCATGCCCAAGCTCTTACCCTAGTTCCTCTTCTTATACAGACAGAAACAGAAAGAAATAGTTTTTATTAGGAGATATTAGATAGAGATTGTGTGACTTTTGACCTAGCTAGTTAGCTAGGAAGCTGGTACGTCCATCTTTTACGGTTGCCGATATGAGTGAACTTTATATATAAGTATAATCTATAAGAGTGTGATCAAAATGGTTTTGAAGATTTTTATGCTTTATTATTTTATTTAATGTGAACCCCATGTTCTGTGAGCATGATCTTAATTTGGAGTATTGCATTTATGCACAAGTTTTTTTTTTTTTTTTTTGGGTGATCTGACTGTATATTGTATGTGTATATATATATATATATTTATATGTACCTGAATCATTCAATAAAGGATCATCTAATAGTGATAAATGTGTCGTATCTTACATAGTAAGATAAGAGTGGAATAATAGTGTGGTGTATAGAATTTTTCAAAAATTAAAGACTGTTTTGCAAACATTAATATTCAATAGAATATGAATGTGAAGCGCCGGCCATGCGCTCGAAGAGAAGATATGAATGACAGCCATGTATTGATATATATAAGTATCTTGCCAGCTCGTTGATATATATAAGTATCTTGCCAGCTCCCAAATTAAATTAGAATGCCATGTGTTTCTCATGTTTTGTCTGCAAGTTAAGAGTTAACTACCAGGAATGCGTAAAGTCACCCAAATATGACTATGACCATACATCAAGGGGAGAAAACATATAAATTTGGGTTTTGAAATTGAGATGATCAAGTCGATCGGCCTTGATCATGATCATAAATCATTTAAGAAACTCTGTAATCAAGAAATTAGAGGTTTAAATTCAGGATACTGATGTAGCTAGAGTGTGGCACGGGATTAAAAGATTAATAATATATAATATATATTTTTAATATTATTTTGTTTTAAGATTTGAAAATTTTAAATTTTTTATTTTATTTTGAGTGAAAATTTATAAAAACTGTAATAATTAGATCATGAGATAAGATAAGATGTGTTGTGAAAACAAACGAGAAAATTTTTGGATTTTTTTATGATCGAAGTGGCAGTACTATCACATGATTTATTAGTTATAAAACAATTGCATATGTGTGACTATTCGTGTTAAAAAAGTTAGTGAAACCAGGATATACACAATAATGATTTGATACAAATACTATAATCCACTTTACAACCACAGCCAATATGATAGTGTCACTTTATTAAAAATACTTTATTGTTTTACATTTAAGTTTCCCATCTCATTTGAATATAATAATGCTCTATTTTTTTTTATAAAAGAAAAAACTTATAAAAATATTGTATATGTATAATGTATCATTATTCTTAAAATCAGGTCTGCAAAAAAGTTGAGTTCATGCCGAATGTATAAGCTAGCTGCTAGCTAGATCAGTGGAACTGACTTGATGAATATATATATATATTTATATATATACCAAACATTTTTCTGAATTCAAATAAACGTGTTAATTTGTGTTGTAAATCTATTAATATTCCATATATATATATATATCGATCGGGAACGACTCATGCAGTGAGATGATTTCAGACAACGAACAAGACATCCTAACGAGTTTTCTATGGGAGTACTTGTCTTTCATAGCACGCATTTTGTTGCTGTAATAACTACGTAGTCACATTAATTTGTTGCTGTAATATATGCGGTGATCCAGTCAAACATGATCAACTCCTCAACCGTCTGAATAAATAATTAGTCACCATACGTAGGGTTACAGCTCGACTCCATGTCACAACCTATAAATAAAATCCTATTTGTCCATCTAATTTTGTTCATGCTATATATATTCAATGTGTAAACCTATTTGCATACATGCAACCTATTGCACTTGTATCTTTTCAATTTTCCATTTATATATCATTTAGAAACGCAATCAAAGTCTCAACAATGAAGCGTCATGATCAATGAGCCAAATATATGTCATATCCGCCTCGTAGGGCCCAAGCCCAATTCCCTAAAGAACCCAGGTCAGTTTTAAGAAAAAAATGCAATCATCTCCTTCAATGGTCCATCCATATTTTCAATTTCCATTTCTCGTAAAGTCGGGTTTGGATACAAAAGAGGTTCTAGAGTTAGAATATTTCACTTTAATCTTCATAAATATAAAAGTTACTGACTTATCCAAATTTGCAAAGTCATCCCTCAAATTTTGGAAGATTATAAATTTGTCCTTAAACTTAAGGAAATCACAAATAGACTCTAAACGTTATCAAAATTTACATTCGTCATGGAAATTTCATCATAAATCCAAATGTGAGTTTAGAAATTTTTAAAACTCGACCCAAGTATGAATACTCCCCTTGGCCGATTCACAGCTAAAATCCATGATTTTGTTGTCACTTGGCCAATTAACTCACTAACATGCTTAAACCAAATATAACAACTCTAAAAAATCATATCTTTAATTTTAAAATCATACAAAGACACTAAATAATACATTAAACAAAATCTTAAACTCAACACTTCAAGGAAATGCCCAAAACATCAAGACTAAGTCAAATAAAACCAAATCTCTGTGTTCTTAGTCTAACACTTTCATATCAACTCCAAAGATTCTAAAAGCGGAGCAGAAGGTTTTGATCGCTCAAAACATTTCAGAACGAAAGAGGACTTCACCGTATGCTACTGAAGAAATTCCATAAAGAAAGAAAATGTTTACTAGACTAGGTAAGGGAAAAGGTACCCAGACTGGTAGCTCATTACCAACCACATACCCAATATGTGGGATGTGCGATAAAATCCACGAAGGCAAGTGCAAACTTACTTTAGGACTCGATTTTGGGTGTATTCAACATGACCATTTGATAAAATAAAAAAAAAATAAAAACTATCCCAAAAGAGCTTGGAGAAATGGGACTATTCTCAACGGAGATTCCAAACCAAAGCCACTAGAGGTGTGATAAAATCCACGAAGGCAAGTGCAAACTTACTTTAGGACTCGATTTTGGGTGTATTCAACATGACCATTTGATAAAATAAAAAAAAAATAAAAAATAAAAAACTATCCCAAAAGAGCTTGGAGAAATGGGACTATTCTCAACGGAGATTCCAAACCAAAGGCACTGCCTCCAGTACCAACTAGAGTGTATGTAGTCACTTCTGAAGAGGTAGATGCTGATGTCCCAAGAGCAAAAGGAGCTAGCATCATTCATAGTATTTTTCTAAGACCTATGTATTGTTAAGCTTAACTAAGATTGATTGGATTGCAATTGATGATTTCCTTGCATTATTGTTATTGTAGGGTAATGTCAAGATGTTGAGATTTGTAGCTTGTACGTTGTTTGATTCAAGCGTGTCACAGCTTTTAGTGACTGCAACATCGCATGAGAGTTCTGTTTGCAAGCCGAATTGTTACCCAAGAGGTAATAGTAACAATCCTCAATAGGAGTATTACTATTTATACTTGTGTAGATCTAGAATACCCTTTAGTAGTAAGAGGAAAGATGTCGAAGGTCGATTAATTAGTCTTCCGTGTAAATGAGTTTGTTTTGATTTTGAGTATGAATATACGGAACAAATTATCCAATGTAAAGGGCATGAACTACATTTTGATTGGAAAAGTAGGGTAATTGGGAGAAACTTTGTCCTTGGTAGGATTTGTGTTTCATAATAGTTTCTTGACCACCAATAAATGACCTTTGGCAAAGCACTATATTAATTGAATCTTAGATTGCCATTATATTGAAGACAAATATGGGGAAAGCAAAGCCTTGGTCTTGAGGTTTTGCATGGACAATTGGAACATATCCTCTTTGCTAGAGTCAGAATAAAAGATGCTCATGTTGGATAGAAGAACTAAGCCAACCATAAGAGAGAAACGATTAGTAACAAAATGACTATCAAGGTACCACCTATGAAGAGGAATGATTCATTTCAGTCATGAAGAAATAATCATTAGGAACCATGAGCGTTGTAGAACATGTCTTTATGGAATTAGAGATTTTAGACTGCATGGTCTGCTTTAGGATCTTTGACACGATCTGCTATTGAAGGAACTAGTCATGGTCATAAATGATATGAACTCACATGAATGAAATCCCTTGAACTCACAATCAATTTGAAAACTCAACCAAGAAAACCAAAATCAAGTCAATGAATGAAGAATCTATACCGGTTGAGAACTCGTTTCAAGAACCTAAATTATATTAAAATTTAAACCCATTGAAGAACCTGTCTTAAGAACCAAGATTACAAAGAGGAATGCCACAAAACTTGTGATTTACCTTTGATAAGTTCAAAAGTTCAATTAAGAACAAGAGCAACAAACTCAACTTACAATAAAAATTCTATATTGTCTCCAAGGAAATTGTGTTGGACGGCTACAAGGTATTTAAATACCTAAACCCCAATTAACCCTAGGCCAAAACAATGCCCCTTTTATCCAAAATACCCCTCAATGAATAGTGTCGCAGCTACAATAACTCAGCTACGGTACGTCTTAAAACCCTAATTCAACAAAATAAAGCATATGTGGGCCCAGCATCCTCAAGCCCAATTATTCTAAACTAATAAAATAAATCTTTTAAATGATTTAAACAAATTGAAAACCTCCAATAACAATAGGCTCAAACAATAACTCTAAGTCATGTTTTCCACAGCTTGTATCAAGTGGATCAAAACTGGTTCTAAAGCCCATCTTGTGTGTTGGGCTCTTGCTAGCTTGATCCCAAGTAGATTGCACCAATCATTGCATTGCTTCCTTAATCTTATTAGCTCTTGATTTTGTAATTGGCCCATCTGGAACTTGCAAAGGGTTTTTAAGACTAGGCCCACATTGGTTCCCATCATTCCCCCTCTCCTTAAAAGGATTTGACCTCAAATCTTCGCCTACATCACAAGGAGAAAGATAAAAAATATTGAAAGTAGCAGAAACATTATACTCACCTGTCCACTTTATACGCATTGTCATTAATTTTCTCAAGAGTTTGGAAAGGTCCATCTCCTCGAGGATGCAACTTAGTCCTTCTATAGGCTGGAAATCTTTCTTTGTGCATGTGAACTCAAACCCAATCTCCTAGTTCAAAGATGACATGCCTTCACCCTTTATTGGCTTGAGAAGCAACCCTTTCATTCTTTTGAAAAATTTGAAGTCGTACCCTCTCATGAAGTGACTTCACTAGCTCCGCCTTCTTTTGTCCATCAAAGCTACTCCTGCCATCAACAGGTAAAGGCATCAAATCTAAAGGAGCAAGTGGATTAAAACCATAAACAATTTCAAAAGGAGAATATGAAGTAGTAGTATGCATAATCGTATTATATCCAAACTCTATAAATAGCAAACAATCCTCCTAAGTTTTTAAATTCTTATGAACAACAGTGCATAAAAGTTGAGTTAAAGTCCTATTAACTACTTCAGTTTGACCATCAGTTTGTGGATGACAAATAATGAAAAATAAGAGCTTAGTATCCAATTTCCCCCACCTTCCAAAAGTAGTTTAAGGAATTTAATATCCCTATCAGAGACAATACTCCAAGGTACACCACGCACTATCTCCCTGAAAAACAAGTCAACTATGTTTGTAGCATCATCTGTTTTATGGCATGGAATGAAATGTGACATCTTACTAAATCTATCCACAACCACAAAAATAGAATATCTACCCCTTTTTGTCCTAGGCAGTCCCAAAATAAAGTCTATAGATATGTCTACCCAGGGCTCACTAAAAATGGGTAAGAGTGTATACAATCCATGTGGCAAAATCTTAGATTTGGCCTTTCTACATGTAATGCATCTGTCACAAATGCGATTGACATCTCTCTTCATCTTAGGCCAAAAGAAATGTTTATGCAAAATGTTTAAAGTTTTCTTGACACCAAAGTGTCTCAATAATCCTCCACTATGTGCCTCACGCCCCAATAACTCATGCATAGAACAACTTGGCACACAAAGTTTGCTTTCTTTAAACAACCAACCATCATTCTTGTAAAACTTACCAAATGCCGCCTTATCACATGCCTTATACACATCAGAAAAGTCAGTATCATTAACATACATGTCTTTCACATATTCAAACCCAAACATTTTAGTACTCATATAAGTAAGAAATACGCACCTCTAGGATAAAGCATCAGCAATAATGTTCTCCTTACCTTGCTTGTAACGGATGATATATGGCAATGTCTCAATGTATTCCATCCATCTAGTATGCCTTTTATTCAACTTACCTTGACCCTTGAGATGCTTCAATGATTCATGATCAATGTGGATCACAAATTCCCTATGCCATAGGTAGTGCTGCCAAGTCTCTAATACATGAACAAAAGTATAAAGCTCTTTGTCATAAGTAAGGTACTTCAGGGACGCCCCAGTTAGCTTGTCACTAAAGAAGGCTATGGGCCGCCTATCCTACATCAAAAAGGCTTCAATCCCTATTCCTGAGGTATCACATTCAATTTCAAAAGTTTTGTTAAAATCAGGTAATGCTAACACAGGTGCAAAGTACAACCTTTCTTTAATAGTGGCAAAAACATTCTCTTGATCAGCCCCCCAATGAAACCCAATATTCTTTTTAATTATCTCAGTGAGTGGTGCATCCATGATGCTAGATTCTTTAACAAAACGTCAATAAAAACTAGTTAAGTCATGAAAGCTTCTTACTTCAGTGATGCTCTTTGGCATTGGCCACTCCTTGATGGCCTTGACTTTCTCGTCATCCACCTCAATACCTTTTGTACTAACAACATAACCAAGATAAACAACTTTTTTCATGCAAAAGGTACATTTCTTAAAATTAGGATATAACTTTTCACATCTCAACACTTCAAACACATATCTCAAATGCTCAATATGTTCATTTAAGTCATTGTTGTACACTAGGATATCATCAAAGTATACAACCACAAACTTGCCTATGAAGGCACGTAGGACATGGCTCATTAATCTCATAAAAGTACCAGGCGCATTTGTAAGTCCAAATGGCATAACCAACCATTCATAAAGCCCATACTTAGTCTTAAAAGCAGTTTTCTATTTATCACCATCTTTCATTCTAATTTAATGGTACCCACTTTTAAGATTAATTTTACTGAAAATAATACAATTCATCATGCATATCATCTAATCTAGGAATGGGATGGCTATACTTTACCATGATATTATTGACCGCCCTGCAATCAACGCATATCCTCCACGTCCCATCCTTCTTTGGCATTAGTAGCACTGGTACTGCACATGGGCTCATGCTCTCCCTCACGTACCCCTTTGTCTCCTCTAGATTACTCCTATAGGCTGGTTGGTTTGGAATAGCAACTTGGGTACAAAATCAATTTGATTCTCAATGCCTCTAATGGGTGGCAACTCATTTGGAATATATCTTCAAACTCTTGCAACAAAGAAATAACCAAATTAGAAAGGGACCGGTTAGTTTCATCAAGATTAAGATAAGACTCTTTATAGACAAGAAAAATCATAGTGCAATCTGCTAAGAAAGCCCTCTTAACCTCACTATTTTTTGTATAGAAACTCACTTTTGTCTTTCTTTTTCTCTCCGCAGGCTCTCTTTCTTTTTTCTCTCGTGGCTCTACTCTTTTTTCTTAACTCTCAGTAACCTCTCTATTTTTTCTTTCACTCTTTCTTTTTTGCTCGTTTTCACTCTCACTCTTTATTTTTTGCTCAATCTTTTTTTCACTCTTTCTTTTTTGATCACTCTCACTCCCACTTTTTATTTTTTTATCACTCTCTTTTTCACTCTTTCTTTTTTGAGCAACCTTACTTTTTAGTTTCAGTTGGTCCCTATAGACTTGTGTTGAAGTTAAAGAAGTAAGTTTGATTATTTTTTCATCCTTTTCAAAACTGTACATATTCCTTAACCTATCATGGATCACCTTTCTTTATACTGCCACAGTTTCCCCAACAAAAAATAGTCAGCATGCATAGGCACTACATCACAAAGCACCACATCCTAGTATTTTCCAATTGAAAAAGAAACTAGCACTTGCTTATTTACCTTAACCTCTCCACAATCACTCAACCACTGCAACTTGTATGGTCTATGGTGTTTCAAGATAGGTAAATTCAATTTCTCAACTAAAGTAGTGCTAGCCAAATTAATACAACTCCTCCCATCCATGCTCAGATTACATACCTTGTTGTTGATATGGCATCTAGTATGAAAAATGTTCTCACTCTGCTGCTTTGTATCATCAATCTTAATTTGTATGGTCAATGGTGTTTTCCAATTGAAAAAGAAACAAGCACTTGCTTATTTACCTTAACCTGTGACGCCCCGACTCTCACGTACAAAAAGTCTCAAGAATCGTGACGTCAGGATGATGACACACGGTCACACATCTCAACGACAAGTGCCAAGTGTGTGCAACAAATAAACAGTGCACAAAAAAATATTCCGATCCCGTTGTCGCCCGGCGACAACCCAGGGGACGTCACCCAGTATATTCCGCTCCCGAGTGACCAGAGGAGCTCCACCGAGATAATGCCTCATCTCGGCTTGGGGTCGTGATACGCACGCACCCACAAATCCATTTTCACATGAAAACTCAATTTTCAAAATATCCACATGATCATAAATGCAATTACACGGAAACACAGTTTTCATTTTACAAACATGAACATGCGTGCAATATGCAATGTACCAAAGCACAACAACCATAACCAACAACCAATCAAATCACAACATAACCAACACACAATTACTCCGTCCTCAATCCATCCACCCCCAAATTCTCCTCGGACTCAGTCTGGAACAATCAACTAGAATACAATGAAAATGTTAGTGCAAATATATTTAAATATCAAAAGATTGTTTAGGAAATACTTACAGCGCTATAAAAATATTTTCGGAGGATCACGAAGGAGTGGAAAGCTCCAAAACTGAAATTTCACAGTGTAAAAACACTGTGGCCGAAATACACAGTGAATCCAAAATTACACGGGGTCAAACGAAAACTTGGGAACGGTAGGGTAGGGCCTATGGGAGGTATTGAAGCTAATGGTGGTGGCCTTTGGCCGTGGGTGGCGGCCAAAATGGCGGTAGAAGGCCGGATAGGCAAAATCGGGTGTGAGCTCGGCTGGGCTTCATCGGTGACGGATCGGGGCCAGGTTTGGGTCCAAAAGGTTGCTAGAGGGCCGGTGAAGATGTGGTGAAGAAATGATGGCCAATGGTGGCCGGACAGCGGCGGAACGGGTGAAGGAATGCCATGGCTTCGCACGGCTCTCGGAGGCAAACGACGGCAAGGGGTGGCCTGAAATTTGGTGGACTAGGTCGCCGGCAGTTGGGGAGCTCAGTGGTACCAACGGTGAAGGCCACGGACGGCCGGCGGCGGTGCTGGGGCTGAGAAACCGAAAGCACGGGGAAGAGAGGAGAGAGAGAGGGTCGGGCTGGGAGAGAGAGAGAGTGTACACGGGAGAGGAGAAAAAAACAAAGAAAAAGGAAAGAAAGAAGAAAAGAGGAGGGAAAAAAGAGAGATCCAGACTTCATCTTGGGTTTCAAAGTGATCCAACGAAGAGGATTTTAAAATTACTAACTAAATAAAATAATTCAAACGTAGTGAAATGCTTAATTAAAATAATAATAATTTTAAACTCCAAAAATAATCTAATTTAATTTAAAGATCACTTTAAATACAAAACAATAAATAACACTGAGAAAACACATAAGAATTAATTTTCACAACTTAAAATATTATAAAATAATATTTAAAACTCTCATAATTTAAAACAAGAGAACCAATCACTAAATAAATTAAATTAATCCTTTATTAAAATTACACTAAAATACGGGAGTCACAGCATACACCTGAGCTTGCACTACTTGCTTCTGATTATTCCTTCCACCACCATGACCTCCACGACTTGCTTGAGATTGATTAGGACACTTGCGAACAAAGTGCCCTGACTGACCACATCTAAAACAATAGGTGGTCTCACTCTGACGACACTCACCCTCGTGAGCTCTATTGCACTTGCTGCAAATTGGGGCTCAGCCCCTAATACCCACCCCAGAGGCTGCTTGTGATCGGGCACCAATCCTTTGCACAAACTTTTGAGACGACCCAGAACTGCTGCCTTCACCAGCAAAACTTCGCCTTTTCTGACCTGGAGGGGAACCCACCACACAACTATTCTCATACTCTGCGATGGTGGCCATGTCAACCAACTGCTGGAAATTTAAAATCTGATGGCAAGCCACTTATCTGCGTATCTCAGGTCGTAGACCCTCCTGGAAATGCTCAGCTCGCATCTCCTCAGTAGCAATCAAGTGAGTAGCAAATCGCCCAAGTTCCATAAATTTACGGGCATATTCTTCCACAGACATATTCCCTTGCACCAAATTACTAAATTGTCGTGCCATTTGCCGTCTCACAGAAATAGGAAAGAAACGATCATCAAATTCCTTCTTGAATCGCTACCAAGACACAGCAACAAAAGATCCCAACTCCATCACTAACAACTCTCGCTTGGTCCTCCACCAATCAGCTGCATTACCTTGTAGCATATAACTTGCATACAAGACTTGTTGAGCTTCAGTACAACCACAAACTTCAAATGTCCTCTCCAAGTCCTCTAACCACCTTCTAGCCCGCAGTGGCTCCTCTTCACCAATAAAAGGAGGTGTCCTATGCACTAGAAAGCGCTCATAGGTGCACCCAGCTTGAACTACTTTATTTACATCTCCTTGGGGCGGCTGGAAATTGTGTTGGAGAAATTCCGTCATTCTGTTCAATGCCCTGGCTATGGCATAATTCCCGTCACCACGAGGCAACTCATCCTCGGGCACATTAGTCGGCCTCCTTGGTCTAACCATTTTCCTGTCAAGACATAACCCTCAACCCCACTTAAGTCTCCGGACAAAATTTAAATAAGAGCAAAAGCAACGCCCCAAATTAAATAAAATAATACGACATAAAATAAAATAGAATAGAACAAAACTAGTAAAATACAACAACAATTAATAAATTGAAACCATTAAAAATAACATACTTCAAACCAAAATAATTTTAAATTGAAATTTTAAAAATTTCTGGTACTTCACCTAAGGGACATGTGGCTTTACCTAGAGACGAACTGCTCTGATACCACCTGTGACGCCCCGACTCCCAAGTACAAAAAGCCTCGGGAATCGTGACTTCAGGATGATGACACACGGTCACACATCCCAACGACAAGTGCCAAGTGTGTGCAATAAATAAACAGTGCACAAAAAAATACGTAGCGGATAATAATAAATAAGTCTATAGTACCAGAATTTTAGTTTAATACAAATCTCCAAAAACACAGTGTTTAAAACATAAACCAAATGTCCTAAAAAATACAAGAGCTAAAAAATAGAACATAACTCAAGTGATCCCAGATCACTCCTCCGGCGGAGCCAAATCTTCAGGCTTGGCACCTGTATCATCATAAATAAAATCTGCAGTACCATTAAATGGTACCACAGGTAAGTTATAACCTAACCAATCCTGAAATAAAAACA
>QEOT01006024.1:13430-77120 GCA_003123785.1 Pterocarya stenoptera
AAGGAAAATGAGGAAGGGATGGCCAACTTCACGGAAATTCTTGCTTGTTTAAATGACCTTTTTTCCACCAAATAATATTTTTCATCCAAATTCCTATTTTTAAAATGAAAATTCCTGTTTTATCGAATGACTTTGTTATATACGATTATTTTTATGTATATTTTATATATTTTATTTATATGATTGGTTAAAATAATTATTTTATATTAAAATAATAACACAACAAATTCAAAGAAATTCGGAAAAATGATTTTAGAAAATCAGGAGTCGCCTTTTTTCTATTTTTTGCAAGTTTATTTTACTTTTTTTTTTTTGAGAAATAGTTTTTGCAAGTTTGAGAACGAAATTGCCCTCACCATAGACTTTTGGCCCTTTGCGTTGCTTTTTGACAGCCTGTCCTTTGATCCAGTTTAGTCCTTTATACCTGTGGAAACTTCATTTGCTCGCAATAACAGGAGAACACGAGTACTTTTCGATACCATTAACACAAAAGTATGTTGTTAATATTATCGAAATACACAGAAATAATATTCTCACAATTATTGATGCTGAACGAAATCTAACTTTGGTTCAATATATATATATATATATATATATATGTATATATGGAAGATTTATAAAAGAGAAGTACTGAAACAAATCAACTAAGTGACACCAATTGTTCCATGAGCGGTGCTACTCTGTCGCTTGAATAGCACCGCTTATTCGTACCGTTAGTTGCTTTTGTAACTTTTTTTTTTATTTTTCTATTCACATTTTTTAATATGTTTAAATAATTTAAAAAATATATCAATACACTTAAAACCACTTCTTTAATCAATAAGTAAAAATATTTTTTTTTCCAAGCGGTCAAATTTGATGGGCATAGCAACTTTTTCCTTGTTCCATACCCAACTCAACAAAACTACCAAATAAAAACCATCTTAGCAGAGAATTAAATTAAACAAGTTTGCAACCCAAAGGACCACCCATTTAACATGGAAAACATGATCCCAAGCCAGCAACAAATTTCCAAAACTCAACCGAGTAACAATTTACCAAACTCGAAATGAGAAAAAGCATCAGAAGCAGCACCCTCAATTTGCTCCATGCTAAGATTCCCAGCACTCCAGTCCCCCATGAGGATGCTCAAAGGCTTGGGTTCAATACCAACTTGACCACTAAAAACAGCCAAGTTGAGAAATGGCATTAGATCCACAACATTTCTGCATTCAAGGCCATAGTACCTTTTAAGCAAGCTTAAGGAGTAATGTATCCCAACGCCAACAAAACAGAAGAGAGGTGCAGAGAGAAAGTTGATCAAAGACTGAGGCACGACGTCCATGTTAACGAGTTGAATTATAATGCAGCGAGCGCCCGAGCAGAGTTGCAGTGTCGCGGGCTTGCGGGCGGCATAGTAATCAGTATCGTTGAACTCGACGTCCAAGCCAATGAGTGGCCAGGGACTGGAGATGCTCATGTAGTTGCAGGAGAGTACGAGTTCGATGATGAAGCTGTCCACGAAAGAAGCTCCATCTGTCACTGAGGTTTTCACATTTACCCCATTTACATTCACTATATATGTTGTCATTTTGTGTCTGAAATACGTACTAAGATTTTCCTCAACTTCAAGCATTTGGTTTCATGTATGTGTTTCCTAAATATATAATAGCATGGATTAGAGATTCAAACTCTAGTTTCAAAGGGGACTAGTAATTCGTCTTGGAAATGGAAAACATCATTAAAGACTGGTTTTAGAGAAGTGTAAATGACATCAACATGCATGCATTCGGCAGAAAAATGGTACGCTCCACTTAATTTATTCCCGTGATCGAGTCTTTTGGAAAGCATATGCTTGCGATATTAAATCTGTTGCGACTCTACAGTGCCATTGTCTCGACACTTAAAGCCAAAACATCCGCCCGAATTATCTACTACTTTCAAATGTTTCAATGCTGGGGCTGTTGGGAGTCTGCAAGGTTCTTTCTTAACAGGGAATGAAATGCATTTTAAGAGATTGTTGGATGCTACTGTGGAAGGACAAAGTTTTCATTCATTTAAATCAATATACGTTTGAACATATAAGAAACAAACACGTGTTTTCTTAATAAAAAAAAAACTCCACTTATCATTCCTACACCACATACTACATATGATTTTTTTCTCTTGCCAAAAGTATAGTATATAAATGACGAGTAGAAGAATTCTTAATTTCTAGTGACAATAAAACCCAAAAAAAAAATAAAAAATCAAGTCAAATCAAATGTAGTGTGTGACGTAGAAATTATGAGTAGAATAACTCTTTCTTAATATGATTAATAATATAAATCTATTGTTACTTCATTTACTACAAAAATCTTATCCTATTAATGGAAGTTAGTGGTTTTAGAGTTGATATAAATGGGTTCAGCTCAAAAACGAGTTGACCCGTTTATTAATCAATGAGCTGTTAAGACAAGATTAATAAACAAGTCAACCCACTTAACCCGATATCAACATTTAATAATACGATCAAATATTAGCATATGCCTTTGTTGCACTGATTCCTTTTTTGCCTACTCCTTCGTATGCAACTCCCTGATGTATTGTGCATCTGGAATTTATTTTACATTATGTTATAAGAAAGGTTGGAAGGTTACTTCGTAAAAGTCCATCAGATTCTTTTTTTTCTTTTTTATAATTTCATTTTGAGTAAATCCTTTACAATTCTAATTTGTTAATGTTTTATATAGGCTTTAGTGTTGACACCATTCAACTTAGAAAGTTGAGCAAGAACTTTCTTTTCCTAGTTGAAATAAAGTCTTAGAAAAATGCAGAGATTGACGTTGCTTTTGTTTTAAGGATCTGACCTTCTATCTCTCCTTTTTTGTTTCTCAGCAGCTTGAGAGCTTAAATCTTGATGAAAAATTCTAGGTGCAGTAGCTGAGCTTTGCTTTGGAGAGGACGAGATGAGTAGGCCGACGGTAGTGGAGAAGTTAAACAGGTCGATGCCAGTGGACTAAAATGCACAGGAAACTCGAATGGCAGAGAGGGCGGGCTGGCTGGGCAGAACTCGAATTTGGGTGGGAGCAACATTTTGTAAAACAGAGAGCATGGACTTTTTAGTAATTGGCTTGAGTTGACACGAAAGATCCATACCTAAGTATGCTGGGACTATGTCCGCAATGACTACACGTAGAAGAAATGAAACATAATAATTACTTGGACAGATCAGATAGTTTAACTTTTAATTAAATGGGAGGGAGAATTAAAGGCAGTGCAACCGGGGCGCAAAGAGAGCGAGAGGGGAAGGGCGGGAAGACACTATAAGTAAATTGCTTATTTCGTACTAGTTATTTTCTACAAAAATGACTATTTCCTGTTAAAATGAATATTCTCATCATAAATAATCATTTTCGTCACAAATAACTCTTCATAACTGATCATTTTACTTGTAATAGAAACAGCTTTCACATTTTGCATTCATGGCTGCACTGCCAGCAATACCAGTTATATGCTATATACGCACCAAGAACAATGAACAAAACAAATTTAAGAACTAATCAAGAAATGATGGGCAAACCTGTTAGTGCATCCAGCTCTACCCATCTATACCCGCAGATTATTTAACAATGCTGTACCATTGATGCCTATATACCAAAGTGTATAGGCAATCTTTCTGTGAGAAGAGCATAACCAAAGCCACGAAGCTCGAGAAAATTTGTGAAATTTCTCATAAAAAAAGGTAACATCAACCCCCGATCTTCAAAATTGGCAACTTTTATGATAATAATTCAACTTATTATCTCAAAACAATGAAAATCAATCCGCCAATGAAAATGACAAAAAAAAAATATATATCCATGAATACTAGGAGATGGCATATCACTTTGAAGAGCAGACAGACAGCACTGCTGCACATTTCATAAACCAAATAAAAATAATCAATTTACAACAAAATTTTGGATACTACCTTTGCAACACAGCTGACCAACCCGCTGTTGTGGGCTAGAATTCAAACCATTTAACCCCCACCAATTTGGGTTAAAGCTACTGAGCGTACCATAGAGTCCATACCTTGTATAGTTGTATGCCAATCAGGTTTATGTAGGTGTGTGTACACCAGACACCAAATCTTTTCATATAAAACCAAGTAGTTTATAATAGTGAGACATGGTAGACTGCACTTAGAATGTACACCCGTGCACAGTGCCTCATGTGCGAAGGAAACAGCATAACACAAAATTAAATGAAAAAAAATTGAGTCTGTCAAAGTGCTAATCATTACCAAATGCACAATCTCAACCATTAAGGAGTCATTAACTTCTAAATGTTACCAGCGTTAACCAGTAAAACCAAAACTGCATCTCGCGTCTCTATAACAAAGTTCCAAACAGAACTGAACCACCCAATTGAATGAAATAGATTCTAACAACACAAATGTGCACAATTGGTCCCTTCTCAAGTTCAAAAGCCATAACCAACATACTTACCTAGATATTGGCCTCCTCTGCATTACGCCTACCCGACCAAGATCTGGACCCTGAAAATTTTTGGAATGAAATTTAAGCTAATGCTTGAATAGCAGACAAAATCAGCTAAACCCACCAAACAGCTCCAATATCTGCCACCTACCTAACCCCCAAAACCTACAACATTAGAATACCGCACCCCACGATGTGTTGTGCACTAGCACTTGCACAGTTTTAAAAATTCAAAGAGCACTGTATTTCCACAATTGCCACCACAACACTAGTCATATAATTTGTAGATCTTACAGTGACTGTTGATGAGGAGATTATGAGATGTTCTTTTAGGTAGGCAAAACAAAAGATAGATACAAAAAATTAAATTCTTTTAACTTGACTGAAGAGCAAGACAACTCACCAGCCTTAATTCCAGTATAATGATTAGTATCGATTGTAAGGTTTTCCATATTCTTCGCGTCTTTGACGCTGAAATGCACCAAACTTGTCACGAGGCCTTGGAGTGTAATTTTCCATGGGGTTTGAATATTGACTTCGTGTATCAAGGGCTAAATTGGCCCCAGCATACTGAGGATTGGCCAAGGTGCCATCATACTCAGAATAACCACGCTGTTTATAACCACCAAAACCAGAAGAGGGCAATTGCCGTGGTGCCTGTTGTTGACGCCGCTGGGCATCAATTTGGAGAAACTCCTCCCACTGTTTTGCATGTGTGCCCTTGAGAGTGGCGAGTTGCTTCATGTACTTTTCTCTCATCTCCTTAATAGCCTTTGACCCGCAGAATCAATAGTCAGAAATCACAAGTTCAAATCCATAACTAAACAGCTGTAAGGTTCTTTTAAAACAATCACACGCTCCTCAGTATAGCAACACACGTAGTACTTGACACTACCATAAGAAACAAGACTAAAATCACGTCTTATGAGTTACATCTCCTACTCCCTCCTCTCTAGTTTTATAAAATATTTTGAAATTTTTTAGCAATATATGTATATTCTCAACTATTATCAGTTCCAACTTCAGGCTGAGCCACAACTGCAAAACCCTTTGCCGGAATTACTATACTCATAAACACTGAGCATTCTAAGGTCCACAAAGGTATTTATATTCCCTAAAGGGAAATAAGAGAGAAAAAACTGTACATGCGAATTTCAAAATCTAAATTGAAGAGAGAGAGAGATCGACAGCTGTAGCAAGTTTGAACATCACAAAAAGATCCACATGGCACCCTAGGAACAAAAAATCAAAAT
Source organism: Pterocarya stenoptera (assembly GCA_003123785.1). Classification (NCBI taxonomy): domain Eukaryota; kingdom Viridiplantae; phylum Streptophyta; class Magnoliopsida; order Fagales; family Juglandaceae; genus Pterocarya; species Pterocarya stenoptera. Next base: position 19,126 of record QEOT01006024.1, read on the forward strand.
TATAGAAGAAGAGAGATGAGAGAGGGGATTAAAGAAGCAAAGCTTGCTAGACATGTGAGGCATTAGTAAGCCAAAGGCTCACTTCCCAAGAAAGAAAACAAGAACAAAAACCCAAAGTCAACCATTTCCCTGCTTATTTTAAAAATTTGAACTTCATAGACTTCATTGATATTAATAGCACTCTCACGTGATAATTCTGATCAAGCACAATTGCACCTGAAAGTTTGGGGAGGTATACAATAGATGAAGAAAATTAAAAATTTTATTATTTCACAAATGGTCCAATGTACTTAAGTCTATGTAAAATATGGTCTAGGTTCATTACACCAGTTATCACTGTGCACATGCAGACCAGCACAATGAGATAGTTCTTACCTCACGATGCCTGTAACTTTCTTCATCTTCTTCCTTGTCACGAATTTTCCCCAGTTCCATTGCCTCCCTTTTAAACTCCAACTCTAGCTCTTCTAATGTTTGGGGGGAGGCAGGGTAATCAAACTGATGACCAGTTTGCATATCAGATCCTCTCCTCTCACTATCCCATCCATCAGTCCTATAAGCACTCATGCTCTGATTATTACGATCATATGAATTATATGACTTGCCTGGGTAAGGAGGACGTGTTGGAGACTTTGAATTGCTCAAACGACCTCTGGCTCCATTATTACCATAAGCTTCATGAAATGAAGAGTCTGTTAAGCCCCTGATTCAAGATACTAACATAGATGGTAGCTTAATCAAGATACTATCTTTCTATTCACATAGGGAAATCATCCGAGGCAAAAGGTCCATATATGCTTTCAGTATATAACTTCGTTTGGCAGACAATCCGAACAATTCAGACCCACCCACAAAAGTTACTTCAGAACCGTACACCAAATGCTTGAACATAAGAACTTACCTCTCGCTGCAAACAAATTATAAGTAACAAGCAGCATCATTACAGACTCAGAAAAAGGGGAAACAATATACATATTCAGAAACACATGGGAAGTTTTTAGGAATCTTACAGAGCTACAAACTATAAATATTGTAATTACCAGCTTTCTATGATGCTAGAAGCATATCCTATGCTAACCCTACCTTGTGGAGAGCCCCTTGAAAACTTCCTCAGATCATTCTGACTATGGTCTTCCAAAACCCTCTCCTGCCTACCAAACCTCTGCGGAAGGGGTGATGCATTCTGAGGACCAGAATGAGACTTTTGGGAATCAGATCGTCGCAACCTTGCATGAGCAGGGCTTTGTTCAGGTGACCTAGATCTTTCCATGTGGGAACTAGAAGAAACCCTTTGATCACTTTCCTCCTTAATCACTTTGTGCACGGCATCCACGCCTTTGGCCAATATTAACCTATCCTTGCCACTAACAATAATAAACTTCTCCTCCATCTTGATTTTGCAGCCAATATCATTTTCAATCTTTTCTATAAGTTTCTCTGTAAAAAGTGCTTTTACATGCTTTTCTCTAGCAGGCACCCTTTCAAAGAAATCTTGAGACTTGCGATTTGCTCCAAGAGTAGAGGGGCACCCCTGTAGTTATGCAAAACAGGGCATTTAAGGAAAAAAAAAAAAAGAGGAAGAAATCATCCCTCTTCAACATCGGCAATGTAATCTAAAATATGCAAGAGACTCAGTGACATTCTATTAGTTTTCCATGGGTTCATATGACTATAACACCAATTCAACAGAAAGAAAGGCTTTCTATCAAATTTCATGAAAACTTAATGGAATATAATGTCAAAATAAATTTGAGACAGAAAAAAAAAACAAGGAAAGCATAACCAACAATCTAAATGAGCAAAACATTATTTTATCAAATCTTTATTATAAAAAGGTATTGTTTCATAGGTAGATCCTTATTATAAGGTATTTCAGCCCACCCATGAAGAATGAATTGCTTATAGACACATCAAAATCCCTTTCTCCTCATATTATCACTTCCCAAAATGACCAAATACTTAGATTAGTCCACCATAAACTGTATTAGCAGAACCTCAAAATTCAACCCATACAGGGACAATAAAAATACTGATGCCCCTAAGTAATGACTTTGTACCATCACAAATCAGCTTTGTGTGACAGAGTGCAGGTGTGCATATCCAGAGTAAATTTACAGCAATAAAGATTAATTTTGGATAAGTGAACTCCTATGCTAGACAACAATTCCAATTCTCAACATAAACCTGATCTAATCTAAGCAGGCTACGACATTAATCTGAGCAGGGCAACTCTTAGGGTATAAACAAATCCATGGTCTTTTTCTTTCCTTACTTCTTTCTGATAGAATCTGTTAACCTAATAACTCTAACAAGACATCAACGAAGAGAATTTATACAATGCACGTTCAATACTGATGTATGCAAGAAAATTTGTATCAACGTCTTCTTTGGGGAAGATCCTCACTCTAGACAACTAGAGGAAACTTCAGATCATAACCATTATTTGGTATTGTATGTGCAAGAATAGCGGAGAGTCCATTGACCATCTACTACTTCATTGTTAGATTGCCATGAATTTGTGGAATGAAGTCTTTGCTCCAATGGGATTAGCTTTGGTGATGTCGAGAAGGGTAAGCGGCCTCCTAGCTTCTTGGAGAGGCATTCGGGGCAACTCTCAAATTGCATCAATATGGAAGATGGTCCCAATATGCCTATGGTGGTGCATTTGAAGAGAGAGAGGAATGAAAGAAATTTTGAAGATCAAGAGCTGTCAATGGATGAGATTAGAAATTTTTTTGCTCCATTGGTCGATTGTAATTGATTTTCATGGCATGACCTTTCATGAATTCCTTGAATCACTAAACTAGCACGCTTAGGCATTGCTCTTGTATACACCCCGTATACTTGGGCTCTTGCCTACTCTTTTGATCAATAAAGTTTTTTTTACTGATGAAAAAAAAAATACTGCTGTATGCAAGCATTAGAAGCAGATAGTTTGCAACACTCCACAATAAGTTCAACTAAGAAAACATTTCAAGAGAGGCCAGTAATACCTGAGTGAAGTGACCAGACTCTCCACATATTTTGCAAATCAGCTCCTCTTCTTTCCTTTTCTTCCAAATTCTCTCAGTAGCTTTTGACTTGGCTTCCCAAACCTTGGCTTCTCGGCTAGTGAAATCAGTTGGAACAGCATTTGGGTCACGGGGAGGTTCCTCTTCTTCATCGGAACCTGCAAGAGACCTTTTGTTTGTCTTTTCCCTATCTTGTGAATTGGTTTTCGTCGATCTTGTTGATGCCTGAGGACCTGTGTACTCCTTGTAAAGTTCACTGAAGTCGTCATCAATATCTTGGTCTGATCTTGTTGCCATCTTATAACAACCTTATGTGAGTCTGATACCTACATTTTCAAACATAAACTGCACCTCATTAAACCCAAATTTTTAAAGAAAGATTGCAAAAGCTAGATAAGAAACCTTTGTATTCTATAGTAACTTTATGGTGGACCTTTTTTTTTATTGGCAAAAACTTATAGTTCAGATATGAGATAGATTAAAAGCAGAGTAACAGGTAACACATTCTTCGGATCTTTCATGGTGGATTTTTTAAGATCTTTATAATCAATATTTATAATTAAAGGTTCAGACCTTACCAACTTAGCATGTAATTTAGTGGATGTAATGGTTACTAAAAAATTACGAGAGAATATACGGTGACTTTGAACGATTAAAAGGTAACAAAATGGAAGTTATGATCTCAAAAATTCCAGCCCAAAAATCTAGAGGATCATAATCCAAAATTGAATTTACACAAATGTATAATCGTCAGGAACTCGAGTATATTGTGAATAAGTTGTCTCTTTTTTTTCGTATTTCACATGCTCCCATACTTCTTTTGTAAATGGATTATTCTGACAGCTAAGAAATTGTTCTGACCTTGCCTTATGCATACCAGAAAATAAAATTAGGGTTTGTTCGTCCAAAAATAATATGTTCGAAACTAGTGTATTTCAATGTATTTCTTACCTGAAGGAGCCCCAGTATATTTTATTTTTATAAAATATATCCCTTTTATACCAATGAATTTTTTTTTTTTTTTCTTGAAAAACAAAATCCCCTCGAAATTAACCGAGTGCTAACCGCAATTAAAATCGGAATCTGGAAAATCCGCTCCAAAAAGCGAATGATTGTACGAGTATAATATATGTTTCAGAACAATCAGAATGGTGAAAGATTGAAATCACCGTAAGAATCGGAAGCGCAGGAAACACTATTACTCGTGCAAAATGAAAACACAGAGAGAAGACTCACAGAGCAGGAGAAGGAAGAAGAAAGCAGTACCTTTGCGAGAGGTAGAGAGAGGACAGTTATCGTTCCAGACGAGGACAAGAAGCTTGAGGCCTGAGGGGGCTCAGAGTTAGGGCTCTGGGCTCTAGCTCTTTCAACTTCACCACCGGTTAACCGGGTTTCATTATTTATATTTTGTTTTCGGGTGATGTTTCGGGCACACCTATTTCTCCTCACCCTTTCGTTAACTTTTATTTTATTTTTTATTTTTTTTTTAATTTTTAATTTTTAATTTTTAATTTTTAATTTTTTTATTTTTTTTTAAAGAAGAAAATCAGTTGAGTAGATGCCCCAGATTTTGGGAGGACACGAGACATGTTATCGTGTCAATTGTCATAAGAACGTTGACTTTAGTCTGAGAGCACGATAAGGTTCGAAATTTCGGTAATATGTAATTTAACAAAATTATAAATTTTAATAACAGATAAAATGAATCTTATAAAATTATGAGTATTTATAATATTATTTTATAAAATATAAAAATTTAAATTATATAATATTTTCATTTTATAGTTCTAAGAGCATCCTCATTAAAGTCCACATATCCTATATATCCCTATAATTTAAGAATAATTATAATATTTTCTCTAAAAATTCCTCCCCATTGAATTCTCCATTTTAGGAGAAATGTTTAGAGAACCACTATTCATTCTCTAAATCACTTTTATCAATATTTTATTCATTTTAATTAAATTAATTTTTCTTTCAATCATCTACACTTTCTCTCGTACTCATATTTGTTATAATTTTAAATAATAGTTTTAAAAATAATTTAAATAACTCCAAAAATATGAAAATAATAATAATTTTTAAAATATTAAAAATAATTTAAATTCTATTTAAAATATTCATTAGAGTAATAGTTCAAAACATAAGAAAAAATATTGAGTAGTTAAATTTGTAAATGAAAATGAGAGAAAAAAATAATAAAAAAAGAATAGAGAAATATTATTTTAATAGAAGAGAGATAGGGATGGGAATGAGATGTAAAAGGTTTTTAAAAGATGAATAAAATTTTAAAAAAAAATTTAGGGAATGTACTTTTTAACTAAATTATAAGGAATTTTATGGAGAATCCAATGTAGATACTCTAAATAGTTACCATGTTATATAATTAAACTTTTATCGTTGTAATATTTATTAAATTTAAGAGACCCATTATCTTCTCATTCTATATTTTATCATGCAATCATATCTCAAAAATATAACTAAATTATTAAATTATTTAAAATATGTCATATTAATATTAAAGACTATAAATTTATAGAGGAATAGTATTGCTCTAAAATCAAATTTTAAAAAATCAAATGTGTTAGAATCGTTTAAATTTCCTAACACAATTAGTCAACAACACTTGATCGTTCTAAATAGTTACCATGTTACAAGTAATTTTGACAGTAAGTACAATTTAAAATAGAAAAAGTCTGAATCCAGTCCATTTTGCTCACTCCCTTAAGCATAAATAAGAGTTGGCATGGGGAGCTGGAAAATGATATGCTGCGTTTCACAAAATGGGATGTTGGGGTGAGTATGGGTAGGAGACTTGAAATGGGCAAGAAAGGGGGAAACAAAATGAAACAATGCGTTTTCAATTTAGGAGAGAAATTGAAACGCACCGTTTCTAGCTCATCTCCATTCCCCAATCCCCATCCATTCTCAATTCTCTCCCCCTCCCCCTCCCCCTCCTTTCCCATTTTGCAAGCCCTAACCATGGAGTTCCTCCTCCCCTTTTGCAAGCCCCAATTTGGAAAACTTTGGAATGTTTTTATTCATCTGTTCCAACAAAGCATATACTCGAGCTTTAATTTCTAGCATTATGAAATGAATACGTTGCTTTGTTAAGAATAGCCCTTCACTTACTTTCTGAAGAATACAAAATCATAAATACCCACCATTTTCTTCAGATTTTGTCTCAGATTACGAAGTGGGATCAGTTGCTTTTGCAGATTCATTTGATACACCATCCTTTTCAGAGCTATAGGTTGTAGACTTACCCATCTCAGGACCTCGTACTTGCTCATGAAAATGGGAAATTAGGGGAATGTAACCACTTACCACAGATGAAGCCGACAACTAGGGAGCTACTCTTCAAAAACTCTGAGCACAATCACAAGGGTGGGCTTGTGGAGGAGTGCAGCGTAGCCAACCTTCAAGATCTTGAGAGAGAGACTTGAGTCACAAAGGAACAAGGAACGTGAAAATGGGTGGCAAAATTGGTGCAAAAATCAGATTAGGGGAGACAAATGGATGTGAAAAATCAAATCTGAGTCTAAGAAGTGAGTAACATATATTTTTTCCTTGAAACAACAACACATTTTTCGGGGGGGAAGAAGCAAAAGAAATGAAAATATCAAGGAAGGTGGAGTTGGTGAAGTTGAGGAAGAGAATTTCATGCGATGGGTTTGCAATCACTGTTGTGAGTGTCAAAAGAATAGCGCACAGTTGGCTTGTTGCCATGGATCTCATCTTTTGAGGTAGTTGGTTTGGAAGTTTAAGTCACTTTGGAAGCAAAACTTGGGTTTGCAAAGGAGCAAGGCACATTACAACTATGATTTTCATAGCTATTCTCTCAACTTTCATGATGGTTTCTCAAATAACTATCCCTTTCATGATGGTTCCAAATGATTTTGTTTTTCCTTTTCTTCAAAATAATAACTGTCCTCAGGCCTTCCATTGTTTTTCAGGCCATTTTTGGGATGATTTGTGAATATAAGAATTCTTTTTCAACTCTAATTATTATTTTAGTCTTGCTTGTGTAGTGGTAGATTGTTCAACATCAAGTAGCTGTCTCTTTACACTGCCAATTGGAGAGAAGTGGCAAATAATTACTTGAGTAGTGGCAGATTGTCTGGCGGTGTAGAACTTTGCTAGTGTTTATGAGAAAGGAGAAGAACTTGGAAGCTTTGTGAAGAGATAGAAACAGATTTTGTCCTTCCTCTATCTTCTTCTTCGTCGTGTTTGTCTTCCCCCCCCCCCCTTGTTTTTTAATTAAACAAGCATTGACGTGGTGAAATACCACATTAGCAGACTACACAGATTTGTCCCCAAAATCCTTGTTTGTAGTAGTGCTGTTTTTTCATAATAAGTATACCACAAACTTTCATGCACATGCAATTGCCCTCATAGTAGACACATGTGCACGATGCCATTGTTGTAATAACAAGTGTTGACTAAGGCTTTTGTTATATTTGACCTGTGTGCCCTAAGGTTAGGCAGATGAGAGTCATGAGACACAAACCATCTTACTTGGTTTGTTCGACTGAAGAAGTCTGTGTATCCAAACACCCACTAAAGACCTTTCAACCCATCTCTGCATGTTTTCACGGTGTACATTGATGTAACCTCTAAGCTACAATAAAACCTAGTGCCACTAAGAGCCCAAGCCTTCCTTTCCCTTCCCTTCTTGAACCCTATTCTTTTCTCAATCTCTGCACGCCAACGTCATCCCCACCCGAAACCCACCAGAAGTCCATTTCCCCCTTGATTCAATCTAGCTTATTCTATTTCTTCCCATCAACATCGCAACCCACAACCAAGACACCAACATGCCCTTCATGCTCATGGGGAAGCACCGAGGTGGGAGAGTTTTATTCTCAGTAAAGGTAACCCTACGGCTCTTTTTCCAAAGGCAAGTGCTAAGCAATTTTATTTTTTTCCTCGTGTGAATCTTCCTCTTTATCCTGTGGAGAAATTCGACAGCGCAATGGGCAAGAGATTCCTTTACCCTTTGCAATTTTTCTTAGGAAAATCTTGCTTTTTCAAGATTTTCAATATCGCCATAGTCGCACTTGGTTTGTTTGGTGTGGTCCAAAATCCTTTTATAAATTGAAAATGACAAAACAAAAGTCACCCACTACTACCAGTGTCTGCATTCATCGTACCTACGCCCCTAACTCGAGGAATAAACATAGTTTTCATTTCTTGGCCACCACGACTCCGAACATGTAGTCCTTCAAGGTAACCATGCTAGCAGAGTCCTCCATATCCTCCATAATTTCTTGGGTTAATTTCTATGGACGAAAGTTATCACTTCTAATGCAGTTTCATCTTATTTTCATATATGTTTTATATCTCATACTATTTTGTTACGTAATCGAGCCGTGTGATATCTAGTGTGTATCAGCTTTATATGCTATAATAAATTATTTTATATGGTGTATATCAATTTTATATATTTGATGTTTTTTATATATTTTTCATATAGATTCTTTTTTTTCATTAAAAACAATTTTCAATAATTGGTGGAACCCACCACTTGATCAAATTTCCAAAAAATTAAAACAATCTCATCTCACTTCTATATCCAAACACACACGCTTTTATAAATCAACTCATTTAGTCTTAACTCAAATATCTCACTACCATTCATAGATTTTTCATCTCATATGTGTAATTGAACGAGGTCTAAATATTATAGGTTTTGCTCATTCTAAATACAATTCAAAAAATGATCGAGTTACACACCCAGTAATGTGTTTGTTGTTATCGATAATGCACAATTAATTTTTCTTTGAAATCTTTTTGTTGTTTTTCTATTGCAATTTCCTGAGAAAACTTAGATGATGTCAAAGAACTCTTAGCACCAACCATATGAGTTTAGATATTATGAAAAATATCCTTCTCTTGCCCTCAGATTAGACTGCCTGAGCCAAAGCTTGATGTTCAATGTGGAAGGAGCTTTGCTAAATTCTTCATCCTCATTCCCATTCAACTTCATGCTTGTGGCCTTTGAAGCCAGGATCTTTTTAAGGGCTTTGATGTCTTTCTTCTATATTCTTTTAATTGTTTGGTTAGTGAGGGGATGGGCTTGAAGATTATGGTTATGGTTTGTTTCTTTGGGATCAAGAAGAGAGCTTTAGGGTTGGGAAAATTGTATTCCCCAAGTTTTTTTTCCAAAAAACGTTGGGTTGGAGATCTTTGAGGTGCTAAGAAGAGGGGTGAGAAAAGTAGTTATGACTAACCTTCCTCAAGCTTGAAAGCTTCTTAATGGATCATTTGGAGATTGATCACATTATTGGGAGAGAGCTAAAGGTGTTCCATCCAGGCTATTTTACTAGACACGTGAAGGAGAAGAAAAAAGATAATATTATCTGTTTTGAGGAAATCTTTGAAGAAGACAAAGTGCGCAGTGCTGATATGATTGGTATTATTGGCTTCCACAAAATTGATCATGGTCACCATTTGTTCTCTCATTGCAAGCTCTCTCTCTCTCTCTCTCTCTCTCTCTCTCTCTCTCTTTATTGATTCTATGCATGCTTCTTAAACATTGTGGCATTCAACAGGAAATTTATTTAGTTGACAAAGCTGACAAAAGGAGTTGGCAAAATCATTCAAGAGAAAGTTATCCAAAACCACTATGATGCTCTAGCCTTATTCATCTGGGTACCATTTGGTTTCACATATTCATGAAATTTTTGTATTGATGCATGTGTGTGGAATAATGTTTCGGTTTCATTATCTGCATGTGTTTGTGCTTTTCTTTCCGTTTGTGATGTATTGTCTCGGAGATGGAGAGAACAGGAAAAGAATAGCCATTGGTGGGGGCAGAAGAGAGGATTCAGGATGGCCGGAGGCTCCTCTTGGATGGTGCTGTTATGGGCTGTGCAGCCTGAGCACGGTGCAAGATTTTTATTTTTTTGTTTTCACGAAACATAAATAACAAAAAGTCTACAATTTTATTTTCTCTCATTTTCATGCTCCTAATGTTTAATAAATGTATGAATTATTTAATATTAATTTTTTGGCTCTTACATATTTGTATTATTGTTATTATGTCATATATATATAAATTTTTAACCAATATATATTAGAAAAATGATTTGTACCAAAATTATGAAAAATATTGGTTATCCAAAAGTACAAGATTTTTTTTTAATTTTGGACGGTAAATTAATAAAGTTCACTCCCAAAAGAGGAATCTTGATAACACCACTAACTCATCAATCAAAATAAGGTTGGACCATTGGAGTGATCACTTTGTGTGTTAAAAACCTATTCCCAAAGGAGGATTTTAATGACACTACTTGTGCATCCACATTGATGAGAACACTTTGTATATTGAGATTTACTCCCAAAAGAAATCTTAATGGCATTATTAGTTCATCTATAATTTTTTCAATTCTAATTATTGTTTGAGTGTTTAACTCAATGAATTATGTGCAACAATTTTATTTCTTGCAGTAAGCATACACACATCATTGCATTCACATATTTCAATTATTCCTATTTTAAATGGCTCTAATTTTTCTAAATGGGTTGAGTGAGTTCAATTCACTTTAGGAATTCTTCTAGCCTCGTCTCTTATGAGTCTGAAACAACCACCCATCAATGAGAATAGTAATAGAGATGAGAGAGAATCATTTATGCTGTGGGAGAGACCAAGTATGCTAAGTATGATGTTCATGAGAATGACCACAACTAAAAATATAAAAAAAATTACTCTGTAGTGCTGAGGATTCCCAAATACTTTTGAAAAATATTAAAGAAAGGTCTCTGTCTACAGATAAATCTTTAGTAGGAGCTGTGATGGCTAGATTACCACCATGAAGCATGACAAACCTAAATGAATGCAAGAGCATTTCCTTAAAATGACAATTATTGCTACAAGATTACAAACTTTAAGAATGAAAGTAAAGGACCCTTTTATTGTGCAATTTATTATGAACTTATTGCCACCTCAGTATGGTACATCCCAAATACACTATAATTCTATTAAAGATAAATGTAATGTGAAAAAGTTAGCAAGCATGGTAATTCATGAGGAAGCAAGACTGGTACGACAAGGACATTACTTTATTAACTTTATAACTAAAGAAGTTGGAAAGAAGAAGCACCATTTTGGCAAAATAAAATGAACTGGACCACCAAAAGAAAATGAGTTAGCAAAAGTCAATCAAGTTCAACATAACAGTAACCTGTGTTAATTTTGTGGGAAACTAGGACATATGAAGAGTGAGTGCCCAAAACATAAGGTTTGGTTTGAAAAGAAAGGTAAGCCTCTTACCTTTGTATGTTTCGAATAAAATCTTGTAAATGTTTCTACGAACTCTTGGTGCTTAGATTCTGGTGTTAATGTTCATATTTGAATTGCCATGCATGGATACCTTACTAGTTATATACCAAAACAAAGTGAATGATTTATTTTTAATGGAAATGAGAATAAGACTAAAGTTTTAGAGGATTAGTAGTGAAGTGGTTAAAATGTGATCAAAATTTAGTTAGAGAATTCAATTTTCTCATTATAACTAGCCACTTTTCATAAACACCAAATATCAAACACTCTAAATTGATCTCTATTTCATTAAAAGATTGTTTTTATTCTTTATTTATAATTTTTTTTATTCTTACAAGAATTGGGATATTTATTCCTTTTAAAAAAAATCACACAATTTAAAATACAACAACTTACAAGTGCATTGATTTGGGATGGGATCGTGGAGTATAGGGTCCAAATAATTCACATGCATGCATAGATCTTGCTGTCCAATTAAATGGTTTCAATCACTAAAGGAAAAAAAAAAAAAAAAAAGATAAAAAAATCAAAGCTAAAAATTGTATCATTGGGTTTCCTGTTTTGGGTCTTTAATAAAAGGTGTCATACTTATTGAGTCTAGTCTTTAAATACTTGCAGAATAATAAACCAAAAAAAAAATAAAAATAGAACAACAAAAAGAGGTAGAGCAAAGAGAAAAAGAACTAGCATGCTAAAATTTATAATAAAATAATTGTAAAAAATAAATAGCCAGCTGGATTCACTGGCCATATTTGGCCAACCCAAATAACCAACAATAAAATCACTGTTGATTTAGTTAGTTTGATACTTGATGTATTTTGAACTCATTAGCTAAAACTTAGCTAGATTTTAACTTTGGCTAGTTTACTACAAGTGCTATTGGCCATAAGAACCTTTTATTTAGCTTTGAATATATTCATTGTTTAGAGTCTGAGACCTTAATGACACAATTTTTGTGCCTTCTGTGAGACGTAATTTGATTTTCCTATCCCAACTTGACATTGATGGTTATTACTTTTTATTTCATAATGGTAGTTTCAATTTGTTAAAAATTACCTTCTCTATTGGTTCTGGTTTCTTTTGGATGGCCTTATCGATTTTGCCTTAATAATACCTTTGTCAAAAGAGTCTATACCCAACATCGTGAAGTATGTATAGGAACAAAAAGAACCATGATGGATGATAATTTTTATGACTTATGACATAAAAACCTGGGACACATATCCAAAAAGAGGTGGCAAGGATCAGTAAAAGAATGGATACTTTCGCATTTAGATTTTACTAATCTTGGAGTGTGTGTGAATTGTATTAAAGGAAAGCAAACCAAACACAATAAAAAATGTCATAAGAAGGAAAGAGCTTCTTGAAATAATACATACATATATGTGTGGATCATTCTCCACATAATGTTTTAGTGGAGAAAATCATTTTATCACATTTATAGATAATTTTCACGATATGGTATACCTATCTGCTACAGGAGAAATATCAAGCGGTTTCGGTACTTGAGGTATTTCTCATGGACGTGGAAAGACAGTCAGACGGAAATGTAAAAATTATCAGGTCGAATCAAGGTGGATAATACTAAGGAAAATGTGACAAATTAGGTCGTAGCCTTAGCCCCTTTGTCAAACTTCTTACACGGCATGGTATTGTTGTACAATATATGATGCTAGGAATGTCGCAACCGAATGGTGTTTCTGAAATTTGTAATCGAACTTTATTGAATAAGGTTAGAATATGATAAGTAATTCTACATTACCCAAGTCATTGTGGGGTGAATCTATTAAGACGACAAGGTATACCTTAAACCGAGTTTCTAGTAAGCTAGTTTTAAAAACTCATTTCAAGCTATGGACTGGGAAGATACCAAGTTTTAGACACATGCATGTTTAGGGTTGTAAGTCAAAGCGAGACTTTACAACTCACATGAAAGGAAATTGGATCCTAGAATAGTGAGTGGGTACTTTATTGGTTACCTAGAGAGATCCAAGGGATATAGGTTCTATTGTCCCAATCATATCCAAGAATAGTGAAAACATAGAATGCCAAATTCATTGAACTTGGAGAGATTAGTAGGAGCATGGAATCTAGAGATATGATTATTGAAAAGTATGAGCAGATATCCCTATACCCACAATCTTAGAAAAGATATTAGTACATTTGATTGATCATCTCAATGATACCTTGAAACAAGCAAATGATCACTCATTTCAGAATGATAATATTACTAATGAATCGATTATGGAGTCACCAGAATGAGTGGTCTTACACAAATCTCAGAGAGGTTGGAGACCTGTTATTTAGATAGATTACATGGTGTATCTCTAAGAATCTGAATTTGACATGAGACAAGTGAAAATCCATTAGCGTTTTCACAAGCTATAAAAAGGAGTGACTCTAGTAATTGGATTGATGTCATGAAAGAAAAGTTGAAATATATGGGTTAGAATCAAATTTGGGAACTCATTGAATTTCCCAAAGAGTGTAAAAGAGTCAAATGTAAATGAGTCTTTAAGACAAAACACAACTCAAAAGATAATATCGAACAGTATAAAGGCGGCATACTTGTTGTCAAGGGTTTCACTAGAACAGAAGACATTAATTACAAAGAGAATTTTTCTCTAGTATCTAAAAGAGACTCCAGGATCATCATGACATTGGTGACTCATGATTTGGAGTTAGACCAGATGGATGTAAAACCAATATTTTTAAATGAAAGTTTGGAAAAAGAGGTCTACATAGAGTATCCAACAAGTTTCTTAGAAATGGGCAAAGGTCACTTATTATGTATGTTTGAAAAATCAATATATAGGCTTAAACAAGCCTTCCGACACTGGTACTTAAAGTTTAATAATACAATTATTGTATTTAGATTTAAGGAAAGCATTGTTGATCGGTGTATATATCTAAATGTCAATGGGAGTAAGATTATATTTCTAATCTTGTATGTTGTTGATATCTTGCTGGCTAGTAGTGATTTTGGTCTACTTTATGAAACCAAGGATTTTTTTTTCAAGAACTTTGAAATGAAAGATATGGATGAGGCATTCTTAGTAATCAAAATAAAAACATTTCGAGATAAAAACTTAGGACTGTTGGAATTGTTTCAGAAAAGTTACATACAAAGAGTTCTTGAGAGATTTTGCATGAAAATCCGAAGGGTTGGCGATGCTTGAATCTTCTAGAGCTCCTAGGCACTATGAGAGGTATCATCTTTATGGAGAGAGAGAGAGAGAGGCGTGGGTGGCTTTGTTGGAATGAGGGGAGGATGCCTGTAACGTGTAGGAAAGAAAATAGAGGAGGAAGAAATAAGGTCATGTGCGTAAGGCGTTGTACGTACCAACCAAATTATTATTTGTAAACATGGGCTTAAGAAGAATCGTTGGGCTAGACTATTAATCTATGGGCTTGAAACTTTTCTAAACAAAACATTATTAGGTTGGATATTAAACTCTCCCCCCTAATTAAATTCCGTCATCGGAATTTGGGTAATATGCAACTATTTTTCTATTATGTTCTAAGTCAACTAATTTCAATCCCAGTCACTTTCTTTATTGTTACCTAGTCCTTTTTTAACCTCAAAACTCATCTTCAAAAATTATTCACTTCATGATAAAAAAAAATTAAAGCCTATAGTTGTAAATCTAAATCCCAAATAGTCTTTATGTTTCTTATACCCTAAACTTCAACTACATTGATTTTCGAAAACCAAAATCGATGTATATTTCTAAAAATTTCTCCCATTAAAATATTCTAATATCATGTACATTCTTATACAAGCCAAACAAAACCTAAAATAATAACTATATTACATGCCTACCCATGAGAACCTTAGTTCCTATTTTTATAAACCATCAAAATGGGTTAGACATACTCAATAAAAATCTTAATCTAAAATTCAATTTTGGAAAAATTCTCAAACTAAAATTCCAGTCTTCAAAAAAGTAGTAACTAAAAGACAAAAAATCTATCTTGGTTATTTTTCTCAAAACATTCTTTCTTTTTCCTTTTAAGAAATGCAAGCATCGCTGGAGTTTTCTTCAATTTGCAAGTAGTGAGTTTAGGTTTTGGTTTAGTCGGATTGTCAATCTTATACCTATTGACTAAGGGAACACACATCATCAAATGACATTTTTTATTATCTCATAATCCATATCACGAGCACACTCCAACCTATACTTGATGTAAGTTTTAGAGTACATTTCTCCATTTTCTTTCTCAAATTGCGGAGGTACCATTTGAATTGAGAACATTATGACCAAACATGTATTATTCCAAAATAATTAATGAGGAATAAAATTTTCTATCACCCCAAAATGCAACCACATATTCATAACGAAAAAATAATCATTACAAAAGCTCATATATTCCCAATGTAAATTCAAATTCTATGAAAGAGTTTTTTTTTTACACTTATTATTGAAATTTGATGTGCTCATTTCTTCCTACCAACCACTTTTCCTAAGCTTCAGTTTCTTTAATAGTGAGTGTGTACATTCGTGCAAGAGCCATCTTCCTTTGATTGCTTACTGGGGTAGAAGTATTTTCTTAACGCAAGTGACACTTTCGAGAAAAATGCCATTCCTTGACGCATTTGAAACATATGCTTGCCTCAACTCTATACTCACTATTATGATCTTTTCCACAATTCTTACACCATTGACATTGGGCATTTGGAAAAACTCTCTCGTATTCTACCTTCGTCCTTGTTTTCTTGGTCGACTTATTTCTTTTCCATTGGGTTGATTCTCACTATGATTAGTTTCTGGTACTATAAATATCAGGACTCATTTGAAGATTTAGCTCAACAATTGATGCCTTATCTACAAAAAGACTTTGTATTTGAAACTTACGACCCTATCTTAAATTTCGAGATTTAAACATTCCTCGAATTTTCAAGTTTTTCTTTCTTCATCGAGAATCAAATAAAAAGCAAAGCGAGAGAGCTCAACAAATTTTGTCACATGCTAGTGGACGTTCATCAATCCTTGCACCAAATTGGTAAAATCCCTAGATTTAGCGTCTTTGACAGACTTTGAAAAGAAACACTCATAGAAAATTTCCTTAAAACGAATTCAAGTAATTGGAGTTTACTTCGATTCTTGTTCCAAGAGAGTCATTCTTGAGATTCGCCAACATCTTGCTTCTCTAGTCAATTTTAATGTTAATTACAAAAGTTTTTTGCTCATTGGTGCATCGTAAAAATCTAAGAATTTTTTTGATTTCCTTAAGCCAATCTTTAGCAGCAATCAGATCAGTCTTTCCTTCAAAAGTTAGGGGTTGTAAACTGTTAAATTGTTCTATGGTGCATCCTCCATTTGCTACATGTCCATTCCAAATCACAAAATTACATGCAATTTCTTCCATAACTTGTTGTGCTACCTCTCAAATTACTGCAAAACCATTGGGAATTGATCAAGCTAGAGTCTCCCCACTGATTGGCTCATTGAAATTGAAGGAATTATGGTGAGAAGTCATTATTTAAATCAAACTAACAGTTCATAACTAAATTAACTAAGCAAACAAAATTAACTACACAATCATCAGAAATCAGTCAGCCTCTTACTCTATCCATTCATACACAATTAAAAATTCAATAGGATCCTAGAGTCTACAGAACCTATAAAACCTTTGCTCTAATGTCATACTGTCAAGTCCCAATTTTTCTAAATATTGGAGGTGATTCTATTAACGTTACAATGATAACTTAAACAATAATAACGAAAATGAACTAGAAATTTCTTATATAAATTGAATTCAAAACATTAAACCAAGTCAAACTATTCATTTCTAAAATTTTCAAATAAAATTCTAAATATTCCATAGACAACACTTATTCCATAGCTCTTATTCGAATCTTACCATGTGTCCTCTAAGCCTTTTTTAGGCATGCTCCTCCTTAAAATCTATAAAATAAAGAATTTTACAGGTGGAAGGTAAGTCCATGGCTCGATAAGTAGATTGATTAAGCTGTATATAACATATGAGCCTCATTTAATAAATAAAGAATGAACTGAAAACGAAAACAATAAATGAAAACATAGTATTAAGCTTAAGTTGAAGATTTTATACCACGTAAAGATGCACTTCTAAAAATTTCTCCATCGGGAACTACCCGTTCAAGGGTAGATATCATTCCTATAAACTTCTCGTTATTTGGGATCTATACCTTCTCAATGTCATTCGATGTAGTTATCATTCCCCTTTATTCTTTTATTTATGGTCTATAATTTCTCAATATTTTTCAGGTAGTTATCATTACCATACATTTCTCATTGAGTGGGTCTACAACTTCTCCAAGTTCTTTAGTGTAGTTATCATCTCAAATATAATTTAGTAACAGTACTGTTAATTTCACGTAACAACCACAATTCACATGAAATTTTAAAAATAATCATATATGAATATGCCATGACTACTTACATAAAAGTTTAATCTCAAATCACACATTGATGATATTCTATTTTGCTTCCAGATGTCCTAACATTTATTATGCAATGCAAAAATTATTTTATGAACGATAACACTTCATAAAAATAAAATGTTCAAATTATCTTTAATTAAATCTACATACATCGATACATGAAATACCACTTGACAAATATAATTTTATCACTCATAAATTATGTAAACCAAACATAAACACAAACCCACCATAAAATCACCAACTTAACATCAATTGAATGTGAAAATAAGTCTAATATACTACTAACTAAATGTAAATTCAAAATCAAAACACGTTCGGCCATGAATTATAAACTAAAGGCATAAATATAAAAACACTTGAGAGTCTATCCTACTGTACGAGTATTTTTTTTGGCATACATAAAAACATGTAGAAGAGAGTCAAGCATATTTTGCACTCTGAGAAATTGCATCATCACTTTATACGGAAACCTATTGCAATGATTGGTTTCTAAGAATTTAATCATGTAACTCATGTATTTGTTATTCTAGAATCTCAAAAATAAATGTCTTAAATTTCATCAAGGTTGATCTCTCAAAAACTCAATGATAAATATCTTATTTCATAAACTACTGCCATCTAGAGATTTAAACATCTACCAACCAAACAGAAACTTACGTCACGTTTAACATTCACAACACCCAAAGCTCCAACAGCCCCACCACAGTTCTTCTTGCCAAATTCAATAAAAAATCTCATTCATTTTGTACAACCAAGACATCTCTTTCAAAAATTTAACAGAATTGAATTCTAAATCATTTAATTTTTGCATTATCAATCTAAAAAGAAACCGAAACTATTGTACCATTTTTGGTTGTCATGTGTAACACTATTCGAGAATTCAGAATATTCACAAGGAGAAAATTAGAAATATATACATGTATTTTAAATTCAAAAGCTCAACTTGTAGGCGTAATATTTTACAGAAAATAGAAACACATACAACGTATTAGCATAAATATATTAACCAAAGAAAACAGAGAGACTTACTAAAATTGTTTTGGTTAAAGAAAACTTGAAAGGGAAAATAATATTTCAAGTGAAGATAGATGGTAAAACTTGAAGCTAAGTTGGGTGTATTAGAAAGCTTTGGATTTGGGTATTTATAGGGTAAATGCCATTAATTTGAGGAGGAAATCGATGACAAAAAATTAATGGAACTACAATGTATGGCAGCAATGTTAAAAAAAAAAAAAAATTGAAGGGTTGGCAGTGCTCAAATCTTCTAAAGCTACTCGACACTGTGAAAACTATCATTTTTTTGAGAGAGAGAGAGAGAGAGAGAGAAAAACATGAGTGGCGCTGCTGAAATGAATGAGGGATGTCTATAATGTACAGGAAAAAAAATAAAAGTGGAAGAATGGCACACACACTGTACTTTTCAAAAATGAAAAGAATAAGCCCACCATTTCACTTAGGTGTACCAGCCATTTTATTTTAATATTGGCCTAAGAAAACCGTTGGGCTAGACTATTAATGTATGAGTTTGGAATTTTTCTAAGCAAAACATTATTAGACTGGGTATTACATCCTATGTTTCAGTTTAGTGAGCTAGATACATGCATAGATTTGTATGAGACTAGATATTAGTTTTGCAATTGGCGTACCTAGGCACTACTAAAGTAACTTAGAGATGTCTCGCTGGAAAGCTACGAAGTGGTTATTGCTCTACCTAAAAGGAACTAATGATTATCAGTTCACATTTAGAATAACTGACAAAGCAAACTATCACTGCTTCATCTATAATGAAGGTTAAGTTTGTGGCATGCTTTGAGGCCATATTTCATGATCTATGGTTGAGAAACTTTATTTGAGGACTTGGAGTTATCGATTCTATTACTAAACCATTGAGAATTTATTATAATAATTCATCTGCAGTATTTTTATCAAAAAATGATAGGTATTTTAATGGTGCCCAGTACATGGAACTCAAATACCTCAGTGTCAAGGAAGAAGTATAAAATTAAATAACATCCATAAAACATATTAGTACTATGCTTATGATATTAGACCCATTGACAAAGGATTTGGTAGCAAAGTAGTATGGGTGCTACCCGCATGGTGTGGGGTGAGGGCACCCCCTCCCCGCACCATGCGGGTTGAGGAGTTTCATACCCCGTCCCCCGCCCCACTACCAAGTGGTGCGATTGAAACCGCATCTCGCTCTGCACCCCGCTCAACCTATTATCTAAAAAAATTTTTAGTCTAAAAATATTTTTTAGACCCAAATTATAATATAATTTAAAATATAAATTAAAATTTATACATTTAAAAAAAATATAAATTCATTAAAGTTATATTTTAGATTGCCTTGGCCTCATAGGCCAACCATTATATAGAAGGTCAAGGCAATACAATAGTGATAGTTAAGCAATGTGAGACTTAACACTAAGTTCACATTACTTAACTATCACTATTAGGAGGTCAAGGCAATCCATTTACTTGAAGTTGAATTCACGTTTTTTACAAATTGTATATATCTATATACAATATATTTATATAAATAGTAAAAATTATATTTTTTTATACTAAAAAGGGAGGAAGTACAGAGCAGGGGGTAAGGGCGGGGCCCTACTAGGGTCAATCCACCCCCCGTCGCCGCATGTGCGGTGTAGGGTAGCCCGCCCGCCCATGCGGAGGAGGGACGGAAAAGGGGCGGGGCAGTGGGGATGGGTACCCACTGCCCGCCCTTGAAAATAGTTTAAAGAATATGTAAAAAGAATGAGTCTTATGTCTTTATTCATGATGTGAACATGTTAATGAGCTCTTTGATGTATTAAATATTTTTTGGACACTTAATAATATCTATTATGGTTGTTTCTATTTTCTCGTCTTTCCACTTTATATGTACATTGAATGATATGTATGAATGATGAAAGATAATATCTTAAACAAATATGAATCTGAATCCAAGGTATTACAATATTAGCCTTAATTGTCCCTATTAAGAATCGTATTCAATTAAGTTACAAATGTTATAGTACATTGAATGAATTTTGCTAGTTATATAATAGCGGACTGTCATGACTCGCATTGGTAGCTGATTTGATATTTATATTACAGAACTCATATAATATATTTTGAGTTAGGAATATTTTCTGAAAACGAACATGCACTGTATGGTTAATTTCTTGTAATAAACCCATTTTCTTTTAAAAGGAAAATGTTGTTGTTGTTTTTTTTTTTTTTGTATGAGCCAAATGGGAGAATGTAAAAGTTTTATTAAAATTTAATGTCTCACATGCCCATATCGCTATTAGTTTATACTAGTTCGATTATATCACTTAATTAATGAGTTATAATGGGATGCAAATACCTCTAGATTTCATGATGATCAAAAGTCTATTTAAGCATTAAGATGGTTAATGGTTCTTACCTACAATATAATTATGCCTCAATCCATTTAGGGACACTTATAAGTAAAGTTGTTAGAGTGATCATTTTCCCATGGTCACATTAGATTCTTTGTCAAGCTGCAATGGAAGAGTTATGTTTCTAACTTATATTATTGTGTTTATTATTGTGGATCATAGAAGATCGAAAATTTTAATATTAATGTTTCATGTTAAAATAATTAACACCCATTATCATATCTAATCCTCTTAAATAATTAACAATCATATTCTGATGCTGATTGGATAGATTGATCCAATGATCACTACTCTACTAGTGGCTACCTCATTTTTCATGGCAACAACTTAATTTCTTAGAGTTCTCGCAAGCAATAGACAGTTGCTGCTTCACCACATGCAATCGACTCTAATGTCACCATGAATAACATACTCAATTATTTAGACTCCTTTATGGTATCAAAGAGCCGATATTGACCAACATTATTATCCTTATTCTTTTCGCTTCCATGTAATCTCCTTCTTCAACTATAGGCTCCTCTTCTGCTTTGCCTACATCAACACTTCATTTTATTAATGTCAACCATCCCATTATCATCAAATTCAATTGAGATAACTATCTTTTATGGAGGGCTCAACTGGTTCCCTAGTTAAAGACTTAGCACTTGTATGGCTCTATGGATGGCTCAACACGAACACCACCCTTGCTTCTTCCTACACCAACCAATGACATTAATGGTTTTGAATTTATTCCCAACCTTGATCAGCATCAATGTTTGCAGCAGGATCGACTTCTTTTTTTCTACAATAGTTTCCTCTTTGTCCAAAGATGTTCTTATGCTATGTAATTCTAACATATGAAAGCACTAGAAAGTATGTTATTTGTGCAGTCCAATGCAAGGATTGTCAACCTGTGTGTTAATTTATCCTCCATGAAAAGGGCAATAACTCCATTATCGAGTACTTCGAGAAGATCAAATCATATGTTGATACTTTGACAGCCATAGGCCAATCACTCACCGATTGTGAGCGAATAAGTTATATTCTCGCAAGCCTAGGATCAGATTATGATCCTTTCAATACCTCACTCACCACTTGGCTTGAACCTATGAATCTCTCAGAGACTTACAAGTATTTCCTTAATTATGAATTTCGATTGGAGCAACAACATAGCCTTGAGCCTTCTTAATGGTATGACTAACATGGTGTTCGAAGATAAAGCTCCAACACCACTTAAGCTGCAGCTACCGTACCGATGCCATGCGGACTAGGCTTTAGAATCAAATTTGATGCCTCAAAACTCATACTAATGGCACTTTTCCTTATTCGCCATATGCACTAGTTACCACCATAGCTTTAGTCAACCATGAGCCCAAGTGCTTCACCTCGGCTTCCAACTATCCCGAATGGAGATAAGTCATGAATGAAGAACTTGATGCTCTCTTACGTACATGGCAACTTGTCCTAGTCACTCCAAAGTTGCACATAATAGGGTGTAAATGGATATATCACTTGAAACGTAATGCCGATGGTAGTATTCAACGCCACAAGGCTCAGTTCGTGGTCAAAGGTTTTCATTAACAAACTAAACTCGATTATGGAGGGACCTTCAATTTGATCGGTTAAATCATAGACCATTCAGCTTATGTTATCTTTGTCAATTACAAGGCATTGGCAAGTTAGACAACTTGACGTCCAAAACACATTTTTACACGATGATATTACGAAATTAGTTTTCATGGCCTAGCCACTTGGCTTTGTACACCCACAATATCCTGATCATGTATGTCAGCTCCGAAAGACCATATATGGCCTTAAGCAAGCTCATCGTCTCTAAGCTAAGCTTTCATCTTCTTAGATTTGGTTTTACTTCCTCCAAGCCAATTGCTCCCTTTTCATCTATAGAAAAAATAATTTAGAGCTTTTGTCTTAGTTTATGTTGACAACATTCTCATCACTGGGTCTTCTGCTAAAGCAATTGACTATTTATTGCACCATCTTCAATCTAATTTACCAATCAAAGATCTTGGCCAGCTAAATTATTTTATGGGTATTGAAGCTCATTTTAATTCAAATGGATTATTACCTTATCGACAGAAATATATTTTTGATCTTCTTCACCAAACCAGAATGACCAATGCCATGCTTATCGCCATTCCCATGTCTTCAACCCACAAACTTTGTTTGATAATGATGTTTTTCATGACCATACTATCTATCATAGTACTGTTGGTGCCTTACAATATGTCTTACTTACCCAACCTAATCTCTCATTTGCTATCAACTGTCTGTGTCAATACATACACCAACCTATTGTTAGCCATTGGGTTGCTATCAAACAAATCATTTGATACCTTAAAGCCACCTCCATCCATAGTCTACACATCACTCCTAGTTCTTCTAACCTATCATAGTCATATTTTGATGCTGACTAGATAGATTGTCTCGATAATCACTATTCCATTAATGGCTACCTCATTTTTCACAGCAACAACTTAATTTTTTAGAGTTATCGCAAGCAACAAATAGTTACTGCTCCACCACATGCAATCGATTCTAATGTCACCATGTTTTACGGCAGAACAGCAGGAGGGTTCAAGTGTCTAGACCCGTTTCTCTTGTTGCATGAACCCAACACCATTGTACAACGTTTAGATTCTCGAGAAGGTATTGAGCTCAGCGGCCTCATTACTGCTAAAGTAAAGTTTGAAGTGGCTAGCCCAGTGCAAAGTGGAATAGGGAAGGCATTGGAATTTGAATGCACCAAGCGTATGAGAAGGGATGGTTAATTTGTCGTAAAACCTAGCTAGCCCATGATTATGATAAGAGTAATGCAGAATAATATCAATGCATGCATGCATGCATTAGAACGATATATGTACAATGTCTTGGTAGGTTGGTGCTGGTGGCACAAAATAATAGGGGTTCTTTTCAACTTTTAAGGTTTGAAATATATTAATTATAAAAGGAGACTACTTTAGTCATACAGAGATTACACAAAAATAAACTTATAAATTGATGTTTTTTGATGTGATACATCAAATTATAAAATTATTTTTATTGTAAAGTAAATTTAACTGATTCGATGAAATCACGTCAATTTGTAGATTTACTTTTATATAAACTCTTTGTATCTGTAATAGTTCTCATTATTAAAAAATAAGAGTAATGATACACCTATAACTTTTTTACAACTACTTTATAAGTCATTTTACAATCAGTCATGCTACTTCATTGAAAAGATTCTCAAATTTACTAAATTACCTTCAATTTCAAGTAGAGTTGTAATACAGAAGTAGGAGATGTGTAATATAACCGTTTTCCAAAAAATAAATCAGTTCTTCTATACACAGTCACCCCATGCAAGTGTTGCGCAGTCGGTCAGGCCACATCACGAAAAAAAAAAAAACCAACTTATACGAAAATGGAACTCATTTACTCTCCCAGGCCACGATCAGAAACACTAGCAGCAACACCTAGACAACAAACAAAGCCGCTCCCACCATCGTGAACCACCACGGAAACCAAATCCACTCCGCTCAATCATGCACTGCACCGCAGTCCACGTCCATAAACCGAGAGCGGCACCAAATCACTAGCCCACACTCAGCCTCCACCTCATGGCACAACATCCCCGAATGCAAACCCAACGTATTGAGATCACCCTGCATGACAAAAGCTGCCAAGCCCATAGCTTATACCTCCGCCCCACACCACCATGTTACCACTGTGAGACTTTCCTTGCAAACCAATGCCTAGCCCCAGTAGCAACTATTTACCTTGCACTGAGAGCCCTTAACATACAACAAACACCACTGCCAATCGAAGCCCCTGTTTTACAAACTAGAAACATGACAATTTTTTTTTATTTTTTTATCATAATGAAGCATTGCAACATGTTGAGCTTGGACAGTTTACAAGTTGTTAAAAACAATTGCATTAAAAATGAATGTGTTCAAAATAAATAAACAGTTTGTGGCAGATAATGTTTAAAGGAAACTGAAGAATTCAATACATCTAGAACTTTTCCTTCGTTTTCTCAAAGACCTGTTCTGCAATGATGGCTCCATTACCATCTACTCTTTTAATCTCCAAGTGAGCCTTTTGATAGAAACTTGTACCTTTTAATGCGTCCGCAATAAAATCATCAAACCTGATAGCAATGGCTATTTCGACCTTGGCCCTGTAAACCAGCCTTTTTATCCGTGAAAGATGGATAGCACCAAAGCACATGGGGCAAGGCTCACACGGTGCATAACTTTCACAGTCTGAAAGCTCAATCTGCTGGAGATTTTTACATGCCTCGCTTACCGTCGTGACCTCTGCATGGGCAGTTGGATCTGTGTTCTTCAAGACCATGTTGTGACAACTCACAACAACTTCATCGTTACGCACAACAACAGCACCAAGAGGGCCTCCATCTCCACAGTCTACTTCTCTATACACTTCTTCAACTGCCTTTGACAAGAATTTGTGGTCTCTATCCTGTACAACTTCTTGATGACCAGCAAATGTAGAAGCCACGGAAACAGTTCCATCCTTGGTTTCAATTACTTTAGCTTCCTCCATTTGGGCAATAGATGTCGATAACGTAGAGCCAAAACACCGACCAGACTGCAATCAAAATCAATCAGCCAAGCCAAGGATACCAAGAATCTTTCTGATGCAAATCCAGCCACCACCCATTTTTCTTCTTTTGACTAAAAACAGAGCAATGTGGTGCGATGAAGAAACGAAGAGGGAGGGCCGATTCTCCCTCTCGTTCTCTGTGAGTTGCCGCCGTCGCTGCCTCTCCTGACCTTGAGCACACTGCCGGTAAGCCTCTTGGCCTCTCTACCTCCATCTCATCTCTTGGCCTCTCCACCTACGGAATGCACACGGTCTTGAAATGAGGAGAGGGAAACTGAGGTTTTGGTTTTTAAACCAAACGGTGCGTTTTACTTTTACTTCCACATCAGTAGTCGTTTGCATGCCGCTTGCACTTAGCATTTTTCAAAATAAATACAGAAATCATGTTCACTCTTTAGCAAATTTTTAAATTCAAAGAGTCCGGCCTTAACGATCTACTTTTAAAGGATAATAAATATATTTATAGTTACCGTTTTTTCTAAGGTGATCGGTTTTAAAGGCTCTAAACTGAATTTTGGTTAGCAATAATTAATTAGCTTTCAAAGAATGAAATGCAGGTTTTTATTTGCATAAAACCAGACTTTTCATCTTTTACATGAGTTAGGTCTGGTTGCTCTTAATTATTTTCTCAAAAATATATATTTTTTTTGAAAATGCCTTGTTTCCTTCGTAGAGGCAGAGACTTGATGTCCATTTTATTAATATTATTATTTCTGTAAAACTATACAACCGCTTCGATTCTTAGACGAGTGCCATTGTCTTGGATAGCACATTTAGTTCTGTATAAATTTAGAATTGAGTTGAGGTGGTTTTAAATGAGTTGAATAAAATATTGTTAGAATATTATTCTTTAATAATATTATTATTTTAGAATTTGAAAAAATTGAATAGAAATTTGAAAAAATTGATAAGATGATTATATTTTATGTGAAAATTTTAAAAAATTGATAAGATGAGATAATATGAATACTCAGAGGCTGAGTTTGGATGGTCAACTCATCTCAGATGAGCTCAAATGATTTTGTATGGGTGAGAAGTGCTTTACATCCAAATGCTAATCTGAGACCTTTTTGCACCCTTCGCATACATTTTTCTCCAAAAATAGATCCAATCGGCTATCATAGACAACTCACAAGCTTGCGTGTGAATACCAATGTGTGACGGAGAGGGAAAGGAAGGTTCGTGGTGGCTGGTCTGTGAGAGGTAGTCGTCGGTGTGAGGTGGTCGTTGGTGTGAGGTGGTCGTCGGTGTGGTGGCCTCGAGCTCTTATGAAACCCATTTATGGGTAGTTTGCATGTGTGCGACAGAGAGGGAGATGGGGATTCATGGTGGCTGGGTCTGGGAGAGGTGGTCGTCGGTGTGAGGTTGTGGAGGTGCGGTGGCCTGGGTGGCCTCGTATGGCAGCACAAGTGGAGAGAAATGGGTGAAATCCATTTTAGTTGGGTTATCGCAAGGGAGAGAGAGCTGCGTGTGTGGGAGATCGGTGGTAACTGGCTTGGTCGCCAGCGTGAGGGGAAGTCGTCAGTGGTGGCAGTGAGTCTAGGCGGCGCACGCTGCGCCATGCTGGGCTGAAGGAGAATCGAGCGTGGGGGAGATCGAGCCGGAGGAGAGAGAGAGAAAGTGAGGAAAGAAAAAAAATTACTATAATATTTATCACAATTATATATAAATAAAAAATAAAATCACTATAATATTTATTACTATTATATATAAATAAAATTATCATTAAAAAAAATTAATCATTGGTGAAATCTACACCTTTTTCAACTACATATCTAAAAATTAACAGCTCAACATACTTCATATATCCAAACAACTCAAAATACTTTCAATGGAACTCACAAACCCACTTCAATCTCTACTCATAATTATTTTGCAACATTTTTTAAAACTTCTCGCTACCCAAACCAGACTCAAAACAAGCCGCAACTCAAAATTTTATGTTAAATTGGGCCCCAAATCCTAACCCAGTATCGATGCAGCTGGGGTGTAGCCTCTCCAACTCGGGCCGGGCTTATAATTTAAGTAACAATGGCGGCATGGCCCAATGGGGGACTCTCTCTCTCTCTCTCTCTCTCTCTCTCGATTATCTATCTCCCTATAAATTCAGTTGCTTCTTCCGCTGCGTTGCTCTCAATCAGTCACAATAATCCTAGGGTTTGTGTTATGCTTCGAATTGGAGTCGGATTTTGTCTGATTTTTTAAAACTAGGATCCGGAGGTCCCGACTTGTTCGGGTTCGGTGTGTTTAGGATTAGGGTTAGGTTTTCTGATGGGTACGGAAAGGAAGAGAAAGTTGAGCTTGTTCGACGTGGTGGACGAGGCCTCGTTGTCGGCGAAGATCACGAAATCGAACGGCGGAGGAGGAGTAGCTACGGTGGCGATGGGCAACAATGGTAGCAGTAGTGGGATCAATAGGTGGACAGGGAGGGCGTACTCGCAGAGGTACCATGAGATACTGGAGAAGAGGAGGAGCTTACCCGTGTGGCACCAGAAGGAGGAGTTCTTGCAGGTCCTCAAAACGAATCAGACTATTATCCTCGTCGGTGAGACTGGCAGTGGCAAAACCACGCAGGTTAGTTTGGGGAAAACTGAAATAAATGCTTGGCTGAAAGACACATTACTGTGGCGCAAAATGTTCGTTATTGTGCTTTACGTTGTTTAGGATTCAACTGATACGTTCTAAGTGAGATGCAGAATACCTCTAGGCAATTTTCTTTGCTCTTTCCGCATATTTTGTAGGCAACCTGAGCTTTGTGGTCTGTCCTCTATGAGATACTGGAATTCAAATTGCTAAATTTCAGTTTTTTATTTTTGTTTTTTTGTCGTTATTCAGTTTTTGATGAACCATACTTACTCAGCGCATTCTGTCCGTATTTTTGTCCGCTATTTTCTTTTTTCTGTGTTCGTGTGTTGCTGCTTGATTTTTACTTCGTAGTGTTTAATATCTCATTGTGTCTGCTCGCCCATATGGTTTTTTTTTTGGGTTTATGATGATTATTCGTATGGAGTGGTGATTTCGGAACCTTAGTGGATGCGGGGTTGTCTTGTATCCTCCGTGATGGTAGTACAACGTGTTTTGATAGAATTTGATGTTATGCTGTAGCTTGTAGTAGACATGTTCTTCTTTGTTTATATGTGCACAAATAATAGTTTACATCTACTGGATCTATATCCTGATAGATTTTCTTGCATAATTGAAGTAAATAACTGACTAATAATATCTCCCTGATCTACAGATTCCCCAATTCGTTTTGGAAGCTGTTGATATAGAAACTCCAGATAAACGCAGAAAGATGATGATTGCATGCACCCAACCTCGTAGGGTTGCTGCAATGTCTGTTTCTCGCCGTGTGGCCGAAGAGATGGATGTAACTATTGGAGAAGAGGTTGGTTATAGCATCCGTTTTGAAGACTGCAGTAGTGCAAGAACAGTTTTGAAGTAAGCTTATCCTCCAGTTTTGATATTTCTCTTCTTCATCCTATTTTTTTGATTTTTTGATTTTTGTGGGGAGGGAGGTATTAGAAGCTGCGACTTAAGTTGCATCTTTACTTATAACTATATTGTTATGATATGTGATAGGTATCTAACAGATGGTATGCTCTTAAGAGAAGCGATGACAGATCCACTTCTAGAACGCTACAAAGTTATAATACTTGATGAGGCTCATGAAAGAACATTGGCAACGGATGTTCTATTTGGGCTTCTGAAGGAAGTATTGAAAAATAGACCTGACCTTAAGGTAGTTGTGATGAGTGCAACCCTTGAAGCTGAAAAGTTTCAGGGTTATTTTAATGGTGCACCGCTTATGAAAGTTCCTGGTAGGCTTCATCCTGTGGAGATATTCTACACCCAGGAACCTGAAAGGGACTATCTGGAGGCGGCAATTCGAACAGTAGTGCAGATCCATATGTGTGAACCTCCTGGAGATATACTTGTGTTCCTCACCGGCGAGGAGGAGATAGAAGATGCATGCCGAAAAATATCAAAAGAGGTTGCAAATCTGGGTGACCAGGTGGGACCTGTGAAAGCAGTGCCTTTGTATTCTACCCTCCCCCCAGCAATGCAGCAGAAGATATTTGAACCAGCTCCACCTTCAGCAAAGGAGGGTGGTCCTCCAGGAAGGAAGATTGTGGTGTCAACAAACATTGCAGAAACTTCTCTGACCATCGATGGTATAGTATATGTTATTGACCCTGGGTTTGCGAAACAAAAAGTTTATAACCCAAGAGTGCGTGTTGAATCCTTGTTGGTATCTCCGATATCTAAGGCTAGTGCACACCAGAGATCAGGGCGTGCTGGAAGAACTCAGCCTGGGAAATGCTTTAGACTCTATACGGAGAGAAGCTTCAATAATGATCTTCAGCCGCAGACCTATCCAGAAATATTGAGATCAAACCTTGCAAATACTGTTCTTACCTTGAAAAAACTGGGGATAGATGATCTTGTGCATTTTGATTTTATGGACCCACCTGCCCCGGAGACATTGATGCGGGCCCTAGAGGTTTTGAATTACTTGGGTGCATTAGATGATGAGGGAAATTTAACAAAGCTTGGGGAAATTATGAGCGAGTTTCCATTAGATCCTCAGATGTCAAAGATGCTCGTTGTTAGCACTGAATTCAATTGTTCAAATGAAATTCTTTCAATCTCTGCCATGCTTTCAGGTATTGTTTTCTTTCTCACTCACTCTCATTTTGTGTCCATCTTGAGTCCTGTCTCACTATTGTAGGAGAGTTGTGTCTGGCTGCATCATTATTGGATGCTCTGCCATTGGTCTGGTATGTGCACCGGCAAATTTCTGTGCATATGATGTCTTCTAACTGCTATCACATGCAAGTACATGTGTCTGGGTTAGAATACTGTGTCAAATTAGGTTGTCATCAGCAACTGTCTTCTCTGGGTTCCATGCCCCCGGTTGGCATGCACCATAGGATTTCTAAGTGCGTGCTGATGCAGTTAGTTGCAGTTTCTCAGTATTCTCTCATGAAGCAAATGGTATCGCGCCTCTATGCATCTGCTGACCTCCGTGGGCCTCCTCTGTGATAACCAATTTCTTTCTTTAGTACCCAATTGCTTTGTCCGGCCTAGGGAGGCACAAAAAGCTGCTGATGAAGCGAAAGCTAGGTTTGGGCACATCGATGGAGATCACCTCACACTCTTGAATGTATATCATGCTTACAAGCAAAACAGTAAGCATTTTATTTGTCCTTTTTCTTAAATATAAATATTTTACCTTGAGAATTGTAACTTATTTTTAATGCAATTTGATTTTAACATTATTCTTTGTTTGGGAATGGGTTGCAGGCGAGGATCCCTCTTGGTGTTATGATAACTTTGTCAATAATAGGGCATTGAAGTCTGCTGATAATGTTAGACAACAGCTAGTGCGGATCATGGCCAGGTTTAACCTCAAGTTGTGTAGCACTGATTTCAACAGCCGTGACTACTACATCAACATAAGGAAGGCTATGCTAGCAGGGTACTTCATGCAGGTAGCTCACATGGAACGTACTGGACACTACTTGACAGTGAAAGACAACCAAGTATGCAAAACGGTTTCCTTATTGCTCCTATTTTTCAGGCTATCTTCTGCAGTATTCCAAAATATGCTATGTCTAGGTTTTTGTGTTCGGCATTATTGACATTTGAGATTCTGGTATAATCTGTCTTGCAGGTGGTGCACTTGCATCCATCGAATTGCTTGGATCACAAGCCAGAGTGGGTAATTTATAATGAGTATGTGCTAACCAGCAGGAATTTCATTCGCACGGTGACAGACATTCGTGGTGAATGGTTAGTTTCAAGTTTTACTGTAGTGTATATACGAATATATTTTATTTGAGTTACAATTCCTATGGTAGATTTGAGAGAATTGTTTGGGGGGAACAGTGGCATGGTCGTAGGATTCATTGGTGGACACTTAGTTACTTGTGATACATGGATTTTGTCATATTGCCTGTGTAACACCCCAATAAAAGGCTCAAACCACATGTCCTATACTCTAAAAAAATTAGTCAATGATAAAATTGGTGCTTCATTAGAATTATTATAAAGAGCAAGAATTTCTAAGTCTCAAACAATGTGGGATGTCATACATCACATGCCCCTATCATTCAGTATTGTGGTATCACAATCTTCACCCTTAAATTCCTAACATCCTTGCCAGGCAGTCCATCGTAGGTGGCACAACTCAAGTCCTACATTTATAGTTGAGATAGGCTATGCTACTATTTGTAATGTCCCAAGGAAAGGTCCAAGCCACATGATCTATATTCCAAAAGGACTTGTCAATGATACAATTAGAGTCTCATTTGAACCATTATAAAGAATAAGAACTTTTCATTTCTAAGCAATTTGGGATCTCATATACCACTTAATCTTAGCATTCAGTATGGGGTATCACAGTTTGGATGATTGAACTCCAGTAGTCTTGGTATTGTCAATGAATAAGTTCCAAGCCATTATCTGGGCTGGTTAATTAGAGTAGCTTAGAGCAAACTAAAGATGCCCCTTAGGTTCAACTGTCTAAAAACTGATCGTCTACCCATGCAAAGCCGAACAATTTCAAGTGCAACTTTTTGGGACTCAATTATTTAGTCTATTGGATGTTGTGATTATGTGGTAGCATGGAAGTCTTTATTTCAGTCTTTTTCTCTGTGGCATGAAAGTGCTGTTAGATGAATATTCTACGCTAATCAGTGAATCTTTGGGGTACAGGCTGATTGATATAGCACCACACTATTATGATCTGACGAACTTCCCTCAGTGCGAGGCCAAACGTGTTCTTGAAAGGCTTTACAAGAAGCGGGAGAAGGACAGGGAGGAGAGCAAGAACAGAAAATGAAGTTCTTGCCGTCCATATCTTTTGACTACTTGCATGTGTCTTCTCCATAGACATGGAGAGGCCATACGTATTAGCTGGATTCTTTCATTGTATTAGCTGGCTCATCTACTCTCAAAAGAGCCAGTGTGTCGGTGAAAGCTGTGGAAATTTGGCAAAATTTCTGTATCATTACCCAGTGTTAGTTTTAGTGAGTTATAATTTTGTATTGTATCGTCTATCTCAAATTGTTTGTGGATTTGGTGGTTTCATTGCTATTTAAACTTGTCAAGAAAGCGATTAAAATTTTGAGAAAAAATGGGGAATGAATATGATATGATCTTATGAATGCATCGAAACTCTCTCTCCCCCTCTCTCTCAAAGAGACATCTACGCCCAAACATTTGTCGAAAAAAAGGTTTACATTGTAAAATGGTCTGGATTCCTGTATGCGGCCAAAAAGAACAATCTATTAGACGTACAGTTTCTCACCAGAAAAGAGTAGAAGACCGGTCAAGATTTTACAGTATGGAAATATCTCTGATGGAATTATAATTTGTTAGATAAGATGTCTTCACCAGAAATTGCTGTCATTTTGTTCATCTTACACCGAAAGGAGACTCAATGCAACTACTTGCCTTTTGCTTTCTAACACGCCTCTCCTTCATCATTCTCCTCACCTCGCTTACACTGCTCCATACTCCTTTTTCACCATGAATCTTTGAGAGCATTGAATATACTGCAGGATGATCATTTTTTAATTTGCATATTCCATCGGCAGCAAACTGACCAAATTCCAAACTCGAATGCAAGCCACTCGCCCCAAGCAATGCACCCCATACAACAACATCAGGTTCAAAAGGCATCCTCCTAATCAATTCCTCTGCTTTCTCCAGCTTACCTGCTCTCCCATAGAGGTCTACCATGCACGCATAATGCTCCACTCCTGCCTTTATTGCGTACTCAACCATGGAGTTGAAGTACTTTTCACCTTCTTCAGTCAATCCTCCATGCCCACATGCAGATAAAAGATTGACAAATGTAACTCCATCAGGCCTAACACCACCCTTTATCATTCTTTCGAACTCTTCCAATGCTCTTGTTGCTAATCCATGCCGGGCATAACCTCCTATTATTGAGTTCCATGACACCAAATTCTTCTTTGGCATCGACTCAAACACAACTAATGCGGCGTCAATGTCCCCGCATTTTGCATACATATCAACCATCGAGGTTGACAAGATTACATCACTTGGTATACCAGACTTTAAGATGCTAGAATGAATCTGCTGTCCCACGAGAAGAGAAGAATACCCAGCACAAGCGTCTAACACGGTTGAAAATGTAAAATGATTAGGCCGACTCCCCGATTTCATCATACAGATAAAAAGCTTTAATGCATCCATAACTTTCTGATTTTGCACATACCCACTTATCATTACAGTCCACGAAACCACATTCCTTTCACTCATTTGATCAAATACAGACCGAGCTTCGTTTATTCTCTTATTTCCTATATATCCATTAACCAAGCTCGTCCAAGAAACGACATTCCTCTCTGGCATCCTATCAAAGACCCTCTGAGCCTCAGCCATGCTACCCAGTTTCATGTAACCCGATACCAACGCATTCCACGACGTAACATCTTTCACCAATATCTCATCAAATGCTCTGTGCAAGCCAACCTGATCCCCGACACTCGTGTACCCTGTCATCAACGCTGACCCAACAAAAACGCTCATATTATGTGCCAAACAGACGGCATGAGCATGAATCTGCGAAACCAAGACATTGAACACTGAGTCCAAAATAGCGCTGATTGCTATTGACACGGTGTACTCATTGGGCCTCAACCCAACTCTCCCCATTTGCAGAAGGCACAAATACACTCTTACTGGATTTTTTGTGTTGTGCAAACCAGAGAGCATGGTGTTCCAAGAAACCACGTCTTTACTGGGCATTTGATCGAACAAGTCCTGCGCACATTGCATTTGGTGGTTCCTTACGTACCCCGCGATCATTGCGTTCCACGTGACGACATTTCGGGACGAGGGGTTTTCATCAAACAGTTTACGTGCATTGTTTACGCAGTTTTGGTCAAGGTAGCATTTAATCCTGCAATTGAGATTGGCCGTTGAAAGAGTGCAAATGTGGCGGGGGGTTGTACTAAGGAACGTTATGTCTAACTTACGCATATCTTATTTCCACTCTTTTTGGTCGAGGTTTTAGCCAATCACAAGGTGCCTTTATATATGAATTAAATTTATGAGTTCTGAAAATATATATATATATATATGGGTGGGGCTACTCTGCCGCCCCACTCTTACTGTTGGGCGCTACGTTATTTTATTTATTTTATTTTTTCTATTTTTTTAATACATTTAAAGATTTTTAAAAAATACAAAAAAAATTTCAATGTACTTAAAATCACTTTCTTAATAATTAAGTAAAAAAAATAAAATAAAACTTTTTTGCACAGGGGTCAACTTGAGTGGTCAAGTTGAGAGGACAAATTAGTGTTTCTCATATATATATTTATTATATTTTTAATCATTATTGTCACATCAAATGATTGACAGATAATTACTTTTTATTTTATTTCATAAAAAGTAAAAAAAGGGTTTATTAAAAAAAAAATAGACCTATTTCATAACTTGAAAGTTCTGGTTTCTGTTATGTCTCAAGATCTACAAATAGACCTAAAATTTTCATTTTTGTTCATACTTGTAATTTTGAGGATGAAATTTTGATAGTCTTCGTGATAAACAAACTTTAAAACTTGAGATTTGAATTTTGAAGCACTTGATATTAGAAAACTTTATACGCTACGCTCTCATTTCATTTCTATCTTATTGTGTTAATGCGCCAAAAAAAAAAAAAAAAAATTCCAACACAAAAACAGCTCAAATATATTGACATATATAGTTTCTCACATTCACACCAGATAAATTACACCAACAAGAAAAGTACTGTTTTGCAGGTAATTTCGGGGATAGGGAAGAAAGGCATTAATACAGTGGATGCTCCACTCAACTGATGATATTATCAAACTGAAAACCTTCACGATTTTCCTCCGGCCAAGTTCCGGTAGAGTTCATCGATTTGAACCTGTAAAAAATATGTAATTGATTTCCAGCACTTTTCCTTGTGATTCTTAAATTGAAGCTCTAGAAGGAGGAGAACAGAGAAACTTGATATACCTTGTACAATTCAAGCAACTTATTTCTCTTCTTCTTCAATGTTGCAGTTACCAAATCTCTTTCCATATCAAAGGGCTGGTGGTCTAGAATGATTCCTTTGATATATTCAAAGCCTCTCAGCTGGTTAAACAAGAGAAGAGAGTAAAAGACTGGTGAAAGAAGTTGTGCAGAGATGTGTTAAGGAGAATGCATAGACATTGCAATTTGGGTATATATTGAATAAGCAATGCTATTCTTGGTCCTGGGTTTTTTCATAGAGCATAGAGCACAAGCATTGGTTTATCTATATGAATATGCAAAATCACAACTTTTAGAAATTGATTTTACATATCAAGAAAACACCCACATTGGATTATGCATATTTGAGCCAAATAATAATAAATTATTATTATTATTTTCCTAAAATTATTATTATATTTTAATATTTTGCAATTAGCAACATTGCAAATTCTATCATTTAGCACCCATTATAATTTTTTTCTTAAAATTCTATTTGTTGGTGGGGAGAGAGAGAAAAAGTAATAAAATAAGATTTAAATAGTGAACAATGCATCTTCAAATTTGTAGAAACACTGTTCATAACTATGCAAATTTTGGATATGCATAATCCCATGCAGCTCAATTTACGGTCATATTATGCAAATATATAGATGCATGCATATACAAATGCATAATCCAATACTAGTGCTAATCATGTCAATTGATATTGTATATTTTAAGTGGCTTTGTACACGAACAATTTAAATGAAAAGTTACTTAAAATATGACACCAACTGGTGTGACTAGAGATAATGAAATTTAGAATGCAGAACAACATTTAATCAATCTCAATTTGAGGTAGATATTACCTTGTTTCTCTCAGCAGCAGACTTCAGCTCAGAGAGCACATAATTCTTTAAGTGATCAAGGTAACAAAGTTCAGAGAATGAACCCATGTGACCATTTGAATATGCCCATTTTTTGGTGTTTTCTTCATGTGGTACAACTACTGCAACCAACATTGACTTATAGCTGTTCCCATAGACCCAGATCTTCAAAGCAATGGAAACATTATCAAATCACCCATATATTTTACCCATAAATAAAATTTAATGAATGAATTTCTGTTATACTATCTCAGGAACTGGGAAAAAAAAATGCTCACATCTTCAACAATTGGGTTGACACCAAAAACATTTTCCAGATACTCCAGTGCAACGTACTCTCCTTGGGAAAGCTTTATAAGGTTCTTCTTTCTATCAATAATCTTAACAACTCCATTTGGAAGTAGCTCCCCTATGTCTCCTGAGGATGCCAAAGAATGACACAAATCACAAACACTAAATTAATATTCGAAAGCAAAGCAAACTTACAAACAGGAAATTGAAGACACTGCATGCTCATCAACCTGTATGAAACCAGCCATCTTTAAAGGACTGGGTTGTTAATTCAGGATTTTTGTGGTATCCAGCGAAGACAGTCTTCCCTCTCACACATATCTCCCCACGTGATGGCTCCTCAAGTGGATTGTAGCCCATCTCTGGAACCTCCTCCAGCCGAAGTTCATTATACACACCAACAGTACCAGCAGCACCAACCATGCTCATCTCGTCTGGGAAGCCCAACGTAGTTGGTCCACAAGTTTCTGTCAGACCTGAACCACAATGCCACTGCTTTTAATGTGTATAAATACTCTGCGATAACACCAAACCCGCCTTTTGGCCTACAGAGAGAACTCAATCAATCCAACTTAAAGTTGAAGAAGAAAGAGTTTTATTTGCAAGACAGTGTGGAAGACAAGCCACACTGCTGACATGAAATAATTTGATTTGTAAGAGAGGCTTAAAATCTTTCAATCCGACTTGTAAATGGAATGACTTGTTGCAGAATATAGTTGAAAAGTTTGGAAAAAATATAAAAGGTTACAGAATTACTCCTAAAAGGGGATATAAATATCCCCAGAAGTATTCTGATCATCAGTTAAATAAGTATGGTGGACTACTGTGCTGGTTTTTCATGAAAATATAGCTTAAAACACAGTCCTTACCATAGCCCGTGACTACAAAACAACAGCAAGTAACCCTCAAGAATTCTTCCACCTCAGAGCTCAAGGGTGCACCTCCAGAAATTATTAGTCTAATCCGACCACCTAATCTGGCTTTGACCTAAAAAGAATTGACATAATGAAAGACAGTCAGGAAGTTGAGGGAACCTCTTCATAAGCTATAGGGATGCACTGTTTTGGATAAACAAGAATGTGGAGAGATTTGATCCCTATTGATAGTCCAAGTGAAGCAAGGATCCTGGTTATGTCGACTATGAATTCAAGGACTTTCTTTAAATGGATTCAGAAAAGTAATGAAATGAGGCGTCGTTTGTTTTCACAACTCTTTTCAACTTTTCCAAATTCCTATACAAAATAAAATAAACAATTCAATTTTTTTAAATTCTAAAACAAAACTAATATTAAAAAAATCTATTCTTAATAATATTTTATTCAACTTTTAACTTTAATCTCAACTCATAAAACAAACGAGACCAGTCAACGTGATTTTATTGCCTACGTTGAGATGTCTCAAGGTATGGTAGTTTGTGAGAAGCTTTATGTGGATATTTGAAACAAAAAGTATGAGAGGAGAAAAGAAGAAATATACAACCTTCCTGAATGCCAATAGATCTGCTAACGGTGCAGCATTCTTCTGTTTAAACCCTAAATTCATCCAAGCAAGCTTGCTGCATCACAGGAAAATCATCCCGATTCTCATTATATGACAAATCGATTGAAAAACAATCACCATAAAGTGAACATACTGGAATAGATAGAAGACCAACTTACTATCTGTAGAGCAAATGAAAAATATATCTCCGAATTGGTCTGAGTTCTTGTAATGCTTGTAGAATACCTGAAATATATATTGATGAGCATGAACGATCAACAAGGTCGGTTAGCCGAAATAATGAATTTACTAATAAGTTTTAGCTGAAAGATGACTAGATTCAGTGCCTGCCTTCATGCACTCTTTCAAAAACTCGAGGCACGCCAGCAAAACATGTTGGCTTCAGCTCCATCAAATCATCCCTGATTGCTTTAAGATCCTTCAAATCATAAGAAAGTACCATACTTTTAGACAGACGCATATATATATATATATATATATATATGTAAAAGGACAAACAATCATGAAAACAATTAGTTTTCTTTTCCTTTAGATATATATATATATTTATATATTTAACTATATATATATTTTACCTAATTCTCTTTCTTTTTTCCTGCCCTTGTATGCCATGATCAGGATAAAAGAAGAAGAAAGCGGCCTAAATTTTAAAAAAGACTCGCAGCATACCCCATGATAGTAGCCAACGGAAGCACCCTTACGAAAAACATACTCTTCAATCACGCGGTCAATGATATGAGCCAGGGGCAGGAAAGAAAGATACACATCAGCTTCTGTCATCTGTCCAGGGTCACAATTGCACATGTTAGCTAGGAAACCAACAAGAAAAAGATTGCAACCCATATAAGATCATCAGAAGATCCCAGAGACTAACCATATGAAGAATTTTAAGGTATGTGGGATTCACGCAAAGGAAAAAGATGAGATACATGGTGTAAAAAACAACGTATGAGAGGTTCAAGGATCTTCGTACGTACCTTGTCTTCAAATTGTTCCATAAAAAGATCCATCCCTCTTATAAAATATGCAATGTTTTCATGTGTCAACGCAACACCTTTAGGATCTCCACTTGTGCCACTTGTGTACATAATTGTGCATATGTGGAAAGCCTGAGGTGGAATAATATCTGAGGGGTTTTCTTTTCCCTGATGAACAACGAACATGACTTAAGATCAACCGCAACAGAAGAAAGAATGTCAAGTTTTAAAGTGATATGCTATTAAGTGGGAATGAGGCAATTTGAGGGAGTTGAAGAAATTCATGAACTTAAGACATCTCATAAAACCGGTTCTACAAGAGAAGATTGATATTTTTTATAAATATGCCTAAGACCTTATCCAACAGACAATGTGAGATTATTCCTCAACTGGAATTAACTCAAGTTTTGTTAGGAAGTAAATTTCACATCTAACAACTTTTAGAGAAAAATCTGAATACCATTTTTAGGCCAAGTAGATATATGGAACATAACAACAGACAGCACATGCGCCCAAAGATCTGTGTGTGTGTGTGTGTGTGTGTTGTGTGAGTGAGAGAGGGAGAGAAAGATGCATGCATAGATTTATTAGTGCACCAGTACTGCTTGTCTAGTAGAATATTCACCGGAATTTCTTTCCCCAAATAATATACCAATGTAGAAAAACAAACACTTTTTTCTCGGAAGACATCAAGAAACTGACCATACGGAGGAATTCAGTCCATGAGTACGGTTTTATCCCAATGCCAGCTGCTGTTTTCTCCTCCTCCTCTTCCATGGATGTAAAGCACACCAAAGCTGGCAACAACAACCAAACTCATGAGCAGAATGTCTTCAAATGCAGCAGACTACAATCTTTTTAATCATTCTTACTTTTCAGGCGTTGAGCATGACTACAAGCAGGATTTAGTATCTGCAAAAAGCAAGTTCATTTGTCTGATCAGAAAGAACCACCATCCATTGCTTTTAAACTATGAGGTAATGCGGTTTAGTAAATCATTTCATCACAAAGCTCAAAGCATGTCAATTTTTTTTTTGAGTTCTCACTTCTTTCACTTTCTTATCCTGGACGAAAACAAAATCAACCTCTGCATGATCTAAAATAAAATTGACAGCCCCTGGCCCTGCATCCAAACAATCTCGAGGACTTTAGTTATATGTATGTATTGCCTGAAATCAATTAATTAAATGCTTCAGCTTGATGATATAAAAAATCTGCTGATGAACACAAGAAGGAATCAGGAAGTAGAAAATCCAAGTGATATGCAAATATTAATA
The DNA here is from genome assembly GCA_003123785.1 of Pterocarya stenoptera. Lineage (NCBI taxonomy): Eukaryota > Viridiplantae > Streptophyta > Magnoliopsida > Fagales > Juglandaceae > Pterocarya > Pterocarya stenoptera. Next base: position 59,803 of record QEOT01006024.1, read on the forward strand.
CATTTTAAAACATTGTTTTTATTGTTTAATGGGTCAAATTAAGTGTGCTAATATATTGTTGGTTTGTTTAATATATGTATATATATATATATATATTCTACGACTACTAATACATAATTCAAAATTAATCATGATCATGATCCTGATCAAAGGTAGAGAAATAAACGGAGATATTTTATCCTTGAGGGGTCATTCTCTGGCAAAGTTACCACTTCAACGAAAAACTTGTATGCCCCATGCATGGATGGTGGACCCATTCCTTGCACAAAATTCACTTCACATGAGCTTTAAGGTCAAAGGAATCAATATTTCTGGACTTTTGAGAGAGAGAGAGAGAGAGAGAGAGTAAAATTTTGTAAAGCAGGAGGAGTAGGAAAGTTCACTGGAATTAACATTTACCGAGGGTATCATAAAGAGGCACACAAATCAACCTGTGGGCATTGCAAGCCTACACACAAAAAAGAAAGAAATTATTTTATGGAAGGTTATAAAAGAGAAGAGCTACCTACATCGTAATTATATAAAAATAATCACATAAATTGACGTGATTTTATTAAATCTATTATATATACTTTACAATAAAAGTAATATTACAATTTGTCGAACTATATGATTAAGTCACATCAGCTTATGTGATTAATTTTATGTAATCTCCTTTTGATTAAAGTTGCATCTTCCTATATATAAAAATACATATTTAGAAAAGAACAAAAAGTTTTGTAAAACCTTTAAAAAATAAAAAAGGAGCAAAAGATCAAGATCATGAGAGAAAATGATACTCAAAGCTAGCATATCACCTCCATAGCTGTAGCCCACTGAGGGCAGTTTGATCCATAAATCCCAACCCTGGAGCCCTACCCGAACACCAAAAATAAAAAAATAAAGCCACAAAATTAAGGAAAAAGTCCAGTCCAGTATTAGTACTGAAAGATAATATAAAGCTCAAAATTATTAAAATTTTAATATATATATATATATGTGGGCTTATATATATATATATTTATATACTTACAGGTTCAGCACCAGATGCTCGTAATGCAGAGCCAATACACAGAACTTCATCAAAAACTTGCTTGTACGTTTTCCAGACATAAGGCCCGTGCTAATTAAAAGCATCATCAAATTAATTAGTAAACAAATTATCAAATTAATCTAGGACGTACGTACCTACTTGATCGATGCATTTATATATATATATATATAATGTATATATATATAAATATATATAAAATACTAAAAATGATGCAGCTAACTAGGATGCTTGCCTTCCCATCCACAAACTCACGCCATCCAAGCATCCTATTTCCAGGATTCTTGTCTACAGATAAACTGCATGCATATAATTATAATGATCAACACCCTTTATAAATTGTCAAACAAATTAATTAACTATATATATTTATTTAGATCAACAACAACTTTCAATATAATTTCCCATACTGAACGTATGAATCATCAACTAATTCACTGATCTTTTGGCACTACCAAATATCGGCAAGCATGCGACAAGAAAAATAAGCATTTGTGATGGATTATTTATGATGAAAATAGGCTTATTTTAACAAGAAATAGATATTTTTACAAGAAATAACTTACCATAAATAAACAGTTTTTTTATAATACTGATATATATGCACCGATTTTCAAAGATAAAATTTGTTCGTTGTTTGCACATTTTAAGATGGTGATCTGTAACTTTCGTTTCCGGCGCCGCTATATATGGCCAAGCTCCATTTTTTTCAAAAGTATGAATTTAATCACTTATAACAAGTATAGCTAATTATCAAGTAATATTATTTTTTCGTGACGAAAATAATTTAAGTACTCTTCTGAGTCGAAAAAATTTGTATCCAATTTATAACAAAGTATTTTTTTTAAATGTAGTACTGAGGCCAATTAGCTATAGGTTGTGTGATATGAAACTAATTATTAATTATCATTGCCTTATATTTTGATTGAAAAATAATAATTAATAATATAATTAATATATGTATAAAGTAGTGAACAACCTGAAAACATCCCAAGCTGTACTTATATCGGGATCAGGTGGAGGAAAGTTGTCTTTGGAGAGTAAATTGCGATACACTGGACCAACTGATGGTTTCCCATCTTGGCCTTTCTTTCCCTCTTCAACTGGAACTGAAAAAATCTCCATTCTTCTCAAATTGGATGAAACCTGCAGGTCGAAAAGAGAAAAAAGGTAAATATATATATATTAATACACACATGCACTTATATAAATATATATAATATAATATATATATTAATGTAGATAAAGAGAAAAAAGTAGGTCATGCAAAAATAAAGAAAAAATAATGCAGGTCTCTGCAAGGAAAATTATAGCTGATAATTAATTAATGAAGCACCACAAATAATCAAAATATTAATGAATAAAAGTCATATATATATATATATATATTGACCGACCTACCTCTTTAGAAACATTGGTATAAAGTTGGAAGCTGTACGCGTCAATCCTTAATTACACACACACACACACACACACACACACATATATATATATAAATTTATATATATATTATATATGGACTGAATTAACATGAATTTTAAATAAGCTTGCTCTATTAATGCAAGAAAAAGATTGGGAATTAAAATGAGACGGACGGAATGGAAAACTCATGCAAAAGCCTTCGGAAAAACAAGCAAACATGAGACTGAAAGGAAAACTCAGAAATCAAAGAAAAAAGAATCCCTACAAACAACTCATGATGGTGCATACCCAACTCAAGGAAACAGAACAAAAGCGAAAAAGGATTTATAATTCGAACTAAATATATATTGGCCGGCCCTTGGAACCCCGGCGGCCTCAAACTTTCTCTGACCTGTGATTGAGGCGCATACAAGAAATTACCTAATATTTGAGAAAGGCTTATTAATTCACAAGACCGACCACCTTTACAGCCTATTATTACACAGACAATATTAGCTATCTGCATATATTAATCAACCTTGTTTACATTCTTAGACTCTTATGACGTTGCACGTTCACATACAGTACTCGGAGAAGAGAGAAGAGAGAGAGCTTACAGAGGAGTACTATGGAACTCAAAAGCTATGGTGTTTATAATGAACGGAAACACAGAGAGAGAGAGAGAGAGAGAGAGAGAGAGAGAGNGTTAAAAATATGTGACCTGATTGATTAATTGTGATATGACTGAACAAAACTATTAATTGAGAAATAATGCATTCAAAGAAGAAGAAGAAATATTGTTATAGATCATCACAAAGAAAAAGAAGTACTACTGTTCTTGATCTAAATTTCACGGTTTTGTAATCTGAGATCGTTTATAAAGACATGATCAATGTTGGAAACCGAAGCGTGATCTTTTGAGAACCAAATTAAGGGTCATTTGAATAAATTTATTACAAATCTCGTAAAAGCCTTCTGTAAATAATAAAAAAAAAAAGAAAGAAAAAAAGGTCTTTTTAATAAAAAATAGATTTTTTTTTTTTTTAATGAAGTCAACTTTTTTTCAAGTGCTTGTATGAAATTTATTTATTTAAAATTTGTATAAATGATCATTTTTCATAAATTTAATAGAGTAATAACAAATTATGCTAAATTATTATACAAATGGATCGGAGGAAACTTCCTCTAATTCATTTATAAAAATAATTATAAGTATGATCTATAGAGTATGTGATATATATATTTATATATATAAATATATACATTTTTACATATTCTTTGTATACTCTACTGATGTAATTAGTCAAAATAATTATTTTATATTAAAAAAAATGACGCAGCTAATCACATTAGTGGAATACGTAAAATTGATTGCACATAAAATTTTTATATGTATATATATACATGTTTTATGAAGAGTTTAAGTAAATAAAATATTGTCATATAACTTTTCATTGAAAGAAGACGTATTTCTCACGAGAAGTAATACGGATCAGTTACTGTTCACGACTGATCTGCATCACACCTGACGTGTCCTCTATTTTTTTTTTTTCCAAAATGGATTGGAGGAAACTTCCTCTAATTCATTTATAAAAATAATTATAAGTATCTATAGAGAATGTGATATATATTTATATATAAAAATGAATTCTGCTACATAAAGTCATTTTTACATACTTTTTATACATTCCATTGACGTGATTGGTCAAAACAATTATTTTATATTAAAAAAATAACGCAGCTAATCATATTAGTAGAGTACATAAAAAATATGTAAAAATAACTGTACATAAAATTTATATATATATACATGTTTTATTAAGAATTAAAGTAAATAAAATATTGTCATATAACTTTTTATTGAAAAAACACTTATTCCTCACTTGCGTACTACTCAAGGGATGCATGAACATTTTTCAATAGGTTGCAGGAAACTTCCTCCAATTTGGAGAAAAATTCTATCCACTAACAATTTAAGTACATATTGGGACAAATTATAAACTAAGCCTAGTTTGTTTTCACAATTCTTTCTAACTCATCTTATGATCTCATCTTATCTAATTAGAGCTATACAGAAACCGTCGGATCCAATCGTGAACTGATCAGACCGATCATCAGATCATGGAACAGGCAAAGAACCGGTCGGCAAGCAAGATGTATTAAAGGAAAACCGATATCGACAGTTCGGCGCCTGTTTGAACCCATATATATATACACACAGACTATATAAAGATCAGCTAGTCTTGGTACCTATTATTTCCACTCAGAACAAAGTTGATGAGGTTTTTCATCATGAGTATTAATTAACATATATATATATAGATCATATCAAACTTTAATTATATTATAAGGAGAAAAAAATTAATTAAGTGTTTGAATCAAGTTTTAGATATTAAGATATTAGCATTGATTACATCTAAATGACTTTGATTTTTTTTTTTTTTTTTGTATAATAAGGATTTAAAGTATGATAATTTTTAAAATAAATTTAATTAATTATTCCTATATATTGTTCAATCAACGCGCGGTAATCAGTTAATTTCCATTATTTAGAACGCATGCGTTGAATAATTTTTCAGAAACTTTTATAAAAAGTCTGAGCGTATTAATTATTCACTGGCTGATCATTAATTGATCTGATCATTAACCGCATGCATGACACGTACTCAACTAGTTTCGACCACAGACTTCCTCGAAATTAAGAAGTATATTAACCGAAGTGTCAACATTTATTTCGAGTGCATCCCTGTCAATTCATTTCATCTTATTTAATTATTATAATTTTTTTAAATTTTTAAATAAAATAAAATAAATAATTTAATTTTTTTAATTTTTAAATTAAAAATAATATTAAAAAATATATTCTAATAATATTTTAATAAATTTTTTAATTTTAATTTCAATTCATTTTATCTCATTTATAAAAATAAATAAAACATTAATTTCTTCGATCGGCATATTAAATATTATTTATTATTCTATTTTTTTAATGATATTAATTATTGTCTTAATTTAACTATGGAAGGATTTTCCTAACACTTAGAAGTTAGGATACTTAATTCTACATTACAATAAAAATAACTTTTTTCGATTAATTTATCGCAATTAAAAATCTATTCGCAATCAATTTTAATTGTGAATAATCTTTTAGTTACGATAAATTAATCGCAAAAGACCGTTTTTATTATAATACTAAACTAACAAGAAATATCATGAAATATTTGAGGATAATGATAATTAATTGTCCTAATTTTATGATGTTTTTGCTCTTTTAGTTGCAAACGGCCTGCTAAAGGCATGTGACCTGATTGAATTGTGATATAACTTAATAAGAACAAAACTATTGATTGAGAAATAATGCATTCAAAGAAAAGAAGAAATATTGTTTTAGATCATCATGAAAGAAAAAGAAGTGGTAGTACTGTTCTTGATCTAAATTTCATGGCTTTGTAATCTGCGATCGTTTATAAAGACATGATCAATGAATCAATGACGTAGCTTAACATGGCAAATATGAGAGATTGTTATATATAGACGTAAGGAGGAAGTGCTTATGGTCTACTTCTAAAGTTTCTAGACTTTTATAATCATTTTAAATTTATTATCATTTCTTTTGGGAAGTAGGAAATCAATTACTTTGTTGGGAGCATGTTGGAAACCGAAGCGTCTTTTGAGAACCAAATTAAGGGTCATTTGAATAAATTTATTACAAACCTCGTAAAAGCCTTCCGTAAAAAAATACGTTCTACTAATAAAGAATAATTTTTTTATATTTTTTTAAAATGAGGTTTACTTTTTTATAAGTGTTTGAATGAGATTTATTTATTTAAAACTTATACAAATAATTATTTCTCATAAATTTAATAGAGTAATAACAAAATATGCTAAATTATTACAGTACAAAAAATTGAGAGCATGCATGGTTGATATATATGGTTTATTAATATGAATAAAAGAAAATGTTTTAAAATTATATAGGTAATAGATCTTTTAGACATGATGTGATCTAGTCAAGCAATTAATTGGTTTGGGTGACAAAATTAGGACTAAAGGCCAGAGAATTTTCAAAAAATTGTGGCAAAAAGAAAAAAAAAAATCTAACAATTAATTAATATGCTACATATCCATAGCTTTAATTTGGTGGTCCATCCTCCAACCTTTCCAGTGCGTTAGATTTATTGGACTTTTAATTTATATATACATCATACATGCATATTACTTATCTAGCTACTAATCATGGACATGAGAATTTTCTTCCAAAATGGATTGGAGGAAACTTCCTCTAATTCATTTATAAAAATAATTATAAGTATCTATAGAGTATGTGATATATATAAATGAATTCTACTATATACAGTCATTTTTACGTACTTTTTATACACTCTACTGACGCGATGCAGCCAATCCTATTAGTAGAGTACATAAGGAATACGTAAAAATGACTGCACATAAAATTTTTGTATGTATATATATACATATTTTATTAAGAATTTAAGTAAATAAAATATTGTCATATAACTTTTCATTGAAAAAACACTTATTTCTCACTTACGTACTACTCAAGGGACGCATGACCATTTTTCAATAGGTTGCAGGAAACTTCCTCCAATTTGGAGAAAAATTCTATCCACTAACATATTTAAGTACATTATATTGGGACAAATTATATACTACAATCCTAATTAAGAAGATTATTGTAAATTGATCAACAAAATTACTTAAAATATATCATCCTAAATCTATATAACTAAATTAAAATAAAAAAAAAATTCTGAGCTCCAAGGTTTTGTAGATTTATTTATGATTAATATTGGTGGCTACATGGTGGTGGCCTGGTGGGGATATATGGTAGAGACCCGTCAGCCCCAAAGTCTCCAAATCTCAGAAGGTATGGACACCTCATTAATGGGTAACTTCAAAAGTACTGTTGAAACCCACGTACCTCACACACTCCGCAGACACCAAAATTAATTTACCGCTCATATTATTATTCATATCCATGGGACCACGAGACACATCGGCTCCATGGGTTAAAGTTGCTTTTTATTTTTTCATTTTATTAGGTTAAGGCAGAACTCTTGCCATATATTCAGTTCTGATCATCTTTTGTTGCAGGAAGATCGAGGTAGTTGGCTGCCACGTCCGTGCCTTCTTTTTCTGCATCACAGAATTAAATGATCAATGCATGGACCCTTATATTGCTCATCCGATTTTCATAAATAATCAGATCGATATGATCAGCTTATATATTCATTTGAGGACCACCTCGATCGAGTAATTGCTGCTTTGGTTTTAGTTTAAGTTGTATCAGAAGCAGGAAATGCAAGACAGCTAACTAACTTGGGTGCTTGCAATTATATCAGATCTAACTGGTAATGATATTTAACGTCGACCCATCAGGGAATGATCGGAAGAAAGCTAGCTGCAAAAAAGAGAAGGAATTTATAATTATTTTCTTAGAGGTACAAAGTGAAGAAATCTTGTTTAAGTTTGAGGCTTGTTGAGCTAGGTTGTGCTTGTCACGGCAAGGTTTGATTGTTCGATCTATAAAAATTCATTGCTGGTTTTTGGTAGATTTTCCATGCATGATTGCTAGCTCCGGCTTGGGCTGAGAAAGTTTTGACCTATTTTTGGTTCTTAAATATCCGACCTGATTGGTTAATATATATTATATTGAACTCTTGTACAACTGCCATACTGTATCTTTGACTATCAGTTAAATAAAATTCTCTGCAGTTTCATGAATATAAGCACATGACTACCAAACCACATAAATATTCATTCATGTATTAATGTATATGATTACTTCCATTTTTATTTCACCTTTTCTCTTATCTTTACTAACAAAGCTAATCATCTAGGGCTGTAAATTAAGATTAATGGCATTGAATTTGTACACATAGGTCTGCGCGCAGAAACTGATATTCTCAACCTTAATTTTGAAAGAAAATTAATACTACTTTATCCATTTAATTTACTCTCTCATTTTGAAACTTCATGCATTTTAATTTTTTTTAATTTAATAGTTAAGAAAATGACTATTAAAGTATTAATATATTTTTTTAAAATATTTTAAAATTAAAAAAAATCAATTTAATCTAATAATCACTTGAAACTAGCACCACTCATTTTAAAATAATGAAATATTCAGATATCGACTCTGGAAATGGTGTTAGATGATCTTGAGATCATGTCTATATAGTGGGCCTGCAGATAGCATACGGCAGGAAAGTGGAAATATCTTTGGTACGTACAAAAATTCAACGTATGGAAACAAACAAATCAGGAGTCTGGTTTTAGACTTTTATGATCCCGGGCATGCAGATTGCAGCCCGACACCAGAACTTTAATTTCATGGGCTAATAAAGTAAGATTTAATTAATGGATATTTATAGCTAATATCGGTTTCTGGTTTGGCAGTTGCGTTTTGCTAACTACTTGCGATGCTGACATTAATTGACAACACGTTTTTGTGAAGTTATTACGAGTACTGTTACCCCATTAAAGGACAACTGATCCAAGAGGGAAGATGGTGATGATCATCAGCTTGCTATAACCTAGGAAAGCCAGCCTCTCGTACAAATTTAAGGGCTTCATAACTGATTTTGACAGACAAACAGACACAGCAAACCGAAGAAGGTATGACGTTTTTGTCGATTTTGCCATGCATGCATGTGCCTTCACTCTTTGCATCGTCTTGTGAGGATCGCCGGCCCTCCTACCCAATCAATTGGCCTTTGAGTTAGGATTTTGTTGACAGGCATGCATGAATGTCCAATAAATCAACGATATTAATTGATTTACATATAAATAAATTAAATATAGTAGAGAATTATAAGTAATATTACCATATATAAGCTAGAATATTATGAATATATTCTTCCAAAATTCAACATCTTTTATGCATTCGTAGATTATAAATTACTAAAAATCCGCAAGTTAAGAAAAGGACAAGAAGCTGATTAAGTGATCAGTACCTATTTGTAATAGATCATTTATAGTTCGACGCAATAAGTACCATAGAATTTGATGAAACAACTTCTTAAGATTTATTCCAAAATCATGGACGAGAAGATGACATATAATATAATAACATGCATGTGCATCATGAATAGGAGCAACCGGACCTAGCTATATTTCTGCTAGCTAGCTAGCTAGCTCATGATCAAAGGTTAAGTCTCCATTTGAATACTTAAAATATTTCAGTATATCTGTCATATATTTCAGCATGTGTATGCTCGTATGTACGAATATTCATGATATGTTTTAAGTTGATGGTTTTTAATATTGCGCCTTAATTATGCCGCACAAAATATCTTATGCTCGATCGTCCATTATTAATGGCAGTCATGATCAGGATCATCAACCTAATTTATTCACTCTATGAATCTAATTGTTTGGTGCTACCAATTCTAGCCTTATGAAATATGAGACTGATCTAATTGTATCATTAATTATTCTTTTTAATATAAAGTTAAAAATGTGTCTCCATTTTTAGAATTGGACCATCCAATTTGATGGCATCCTTATAAGAAAATTATTTATTTGTGATCAGTTATTTTTAATAAAATGATTATTTTCTATTAGAATAAGTCTATTTTCATCGTAAATAGTTATTCTCGTTATAAATAATTAGTCATAAATATCTATTTTTCTTATAGTGTACATGAATTAGAGAAGTAATTTCTCTACTACTCTTGTATACCCTTTTTATCTTTTGACTTCAACTATTTATTCGAATGAACAATACCTTAAAAACACATCGAAGATGCCAAATAGCATAATTAATAACCTCCTCCTTTACTTGAAGTGGTACCGATAGCCGATCGAAAACTAGGGAGGACGCAGGCATTAATCCTACAGTGCGCATCCCAATTAAGAAAGAAACTAATTACCACTACAACAAAAAAGAGATTTTGGGACGATTTTATTTTAGAATGAAATAAAAATCGTTCCAAAAAGTGAGATTTAGAGATGAATTTTATATTTCGTCCTAAAAAGATGGCGGAAGATGCATACCGTTCGAACGCGTTTGAATGCGTATGTTTAGGGACGAAATATTCCGTCCTAATAATGAAACCGTTCGAACGGTGATGAGTCATCATTCAAAGGGTTAAAATTTTGCATTCGAACAGAAATTTTGGAGCATTAAATAACATCGTTATAGCGGAAAATTGCTACACCGTTCAAACGTGAATCATCATTATTTGAACGGAATTGTTAGGGTTCGAATGGTGAGCATATGTTTTTATTTTTAAGAGAATTATATTTATATTAACTAGTAATTATAAGAAATTTATCAATTAAATAATAGGAATAATATAAATCAATCATTAGTTCAGGAAATATAAAATAAGACTAATTCATAATTAAATACTAAATTTGCAAAACATTAAATATTGTCCATTCTAAAAACAAAACAAGACTAAATAAAAGATAGAAAATACTAAGACCCCATGTCTTTGTACACTTCCTCGACTGCAACTAGGCGTTCCGCTATCTGTGTCAGTTGAGTACTAATGGTGACCTGAGTCGCCGACATGGCATCAAGCTCCGTACGTAAGTCAGAGATGCTACCAATAATCTTAGTATGAAACTCAGACATAGCAGAACGGACCTCCATACGCACTGCATCGATCAGCGCTGATGTCTGTCCGCTGATCGCTGCACTCACGATCTCAGCCCTGTCCTCACGAGTAGTGCTGTGTACTGATGCCTCGGCCTGTACTCCATGATCTCCTGGCTGTGCATCTCTCTGAGGATCAACCGGGTCGGATAATGTTTACGAAGATGAAACCTTGAGTGTCCCGTACTGCGTGAGAGGGTGGTACTGTTGATCGGTCCCATCGGCTGCCGTTTACGCTCGGTAACATCAGGCACAACACTGGCAAATAACAAAAATCGGGTGATCAGGATCCCAAATGACAGTATATCCGTCGAAATGTACCGGGACTCTGATCGAATCCTATCGAACATATACCCCACCAGGTCGATAGGAATGCCACGAGTGACTCGTATCATAAATTTCGTCCAATCAAGGCCAACCTCTGTCTTCTGCTGCCGAGGGTCAATATTGTTGGCGGTTATCAAATTCAGGATCTTAAAGAACGAAGACAAATTTACCTGTTTGATGCTCTTCGTCCCGTCATACATGGAAGCATCTGGACTAACAACCAAATCCCTCGCCTCATGATCAGCAAGGGCATCGACCTCATCTGTATAAGCTGGTGCCTCCTCCTCAGCTATCTCAGCCTCAGCTGAAGGATCAGACTCTCTAGGCATCACGTTCGGATATGCATCTGGCAGCCTAGAAATACCGAGATGCTCAGCGAGTCGATCTCGTGAAAATACAACTGTAACTCCTCGAACAGAGATGTTGTATGCCTCTTCATCATCTAGGTTGGCACCACCGAGCTCTCTATAGAACTCAGAAATAATGTCAATATAGGAGATAGTCTCCCATGATTCCTCCACATCTAAGATAGGTCCCCAACCACGATCGCTGAAGATTGATGGCAGGGAATGACCTTCCCAAACAAGACTCTGGAAGTCAGACAGCTTCACCTGTTGCTCTAGTGAAACAGTCCTCTCCCTGGCTGGACTGATAGTAGTCTCTGCAGTATTGCAGGCTGTACAAAACATTCCAAAATGTCGTTTATTGTGCGGTTGCTTCACATTAAGCCATTGTGTGGGATGTCGACGAAAGCAATAAATATGGTGTTGGACATATTTAACGAGATGCTTTCCGATGGGTCTGCACTGTCAAAGAACTTTTATGAAGACAGTTGAGAAAGGGATTAGGGTTTGAATACAAGTCAATACATGCATGTAAGAATGATTGTGTTTTGTTCTGGAAGGAGAACGAGGGGAAACAAGCATGTCCTATATGCGGAGAGTCGAGGTGGAAGGCCAAGAAAAATGTATTGGTTAAGGTGTTGTGATATTTTTCCTTGAGACCTAGGTTGCAAAGACTATATATGTGTAAAAAAACAGTTGCTAATATGAGATGACACGAGGAGAAAAGAGTTAAAGATGACGCATATATGAGGCACCCAACTGACTCACTTGCATGTCAATTTTTCAATAATCAATACCCAGAGTTTGGAATAGAAGCTCGGAACGTGTGTCTGGGACTCACTATCGATGGATTCAACCCTTTTGGGAATATGAGTACAAGTTATAGCATTTGGCCCGTAGTGTTGATTTCGTACAATCTTACGCCATGGAGATGCATGAAGGCATCAATTTTTTTATTAGCTTTACTTATTCCCGATCCGAGATCACTTGGAAATGATATTGATGTATTCATGCAGCCGTTGATTGAAGAGTTGAAAGAGTTATGAGAAACAGGCGTCAGAATTTATGATGCATCCACGTCAACATCTTTTCATATGCATGCTGCAGTATTGTGGACCATAAATGATTTTCCGGCATGGAAATCTTTCCGGTTGGAGTACTAAAGGAAAGTTAGCCTGTCCAACGTGTAATAAAAAAAACTGCTAGTGAGTGTTTAACATATTCTCAGAAGTTGTGCTTCATGGGTCATTGACGTTATCTACCAGAAAATCATACATGGAGAAGCGAATGTGCAAAGTTTGATGGGAGAGTAGAGGACAGAATTGCACCAAATGAGTTGTCTGGAGAAGAGATAATGGAACAATTGGTACATGTTAGAGCGAACAATTTTGGCAAAGGCCGGGGTAAGAATAAGAGAAAATTAGGCGTCGCAGAATTGAATTGGATAAAGTGTAGTATTTTTTTTTACTTGCTATACTGGTCGTCTTGCATGTTGCGACATAGTTTGGATGTAATGCACATAGAGAAGAATATATGTGATAATATACTGGGTACATTGATGAGCATTAATAAAAAGACAAAGGACACGATCAAGACGATGAAAGATCTTGAGAGAATAGGAATTAAACATAATCTGCATTTGCGAGTGGAAGGTAATAGGGTGGTCATATCGCATGCATGCTTTACGATGACGAGGGAGGAGAGGATGGATTTCTGCAAATGGTTGCAAGGTGTGAAGTTGCCAGATGGTTATGCCTCAAATATCGGTAGATGAGTGAGCCCTGTTGACTGAAAAATTAGTGGATTGAAGAGTCATGACTGTCAAGTTTTTTTGCAGAACTTATTACCGGTGAGAATTCGTGGGAAGCCGACATCTAATGTACGTGTCACCGTAACTGAACTATGTATGTTTTTTAAGGATTTATGCGCTCGAGTAGTAAATCGAGATATGTTGCAGAAGATGGAAGAAGACATTGCTACTATATTCTGTAAATTTGAGTTAATCTTTCAACCATCATTTTTTTATGTCATGGTCCATTTAGCAATACACTTACCCTAGGAGGCATTATTGGGTGGACCTTGGATGTATCAAGTTGAAAGATATTTGAGTCAATTAAAGCGCACTGTTGGGAATAAAGCCAGAGTTGAGGGTTCAATAGCATAGGCCTATATACACGATGAATGGTTAACGTTTTGCTCTCTATATCTTTTTGGTGTTGAGACACGATTTAATAGTCAAGAGCGAAATGCTGATCTTGCTGCTCTGCCTCCTCGTGATCTATCAGTGTTTTTCCAGAATGTACGACCCTTGGGTGCACAAACGGGTTACGATTTAATTGATGGAGAGTTGGGTAAAGTTCGTTGGTACGTGTTAAATAATTGCCGAGAGATTGATTGCTATCTCAGGTATGTTGTTGCATGGTTCGAGAAATTCTAGTCAAATGTCATTTATTTATAACTTTTGTGCTCAAAATACTACTTTCTTTTGCACATACATATAATGAGCACATGGATACACTTAAGAGGAATGCGTAGAGAATATAGAGGCAAGACGCGTTGAAGAATTTTCCAGATGGTTTGAACAACGTGTATGAACTAAAACTACATTGTGATTATTTGATTTATAAATTTTTAATTTTGTGTTACTTTTAATACGTATATATTATTCAAATTGATAAATTTTGGAACAACGTGCTCATGATTCCGGATCAGTTTCTCCTGAATTGTATGTATTGGCCCGACGTCCCTCTAATAGAGCACTTCGATACACTACATGCACGGTTCGAGATTATAGATTCTATGCTCTGGATCGCGAACGTAATAGAAAGACTCAAAATTGTGATGTGTTGGTCGAGAGAAGTCATGGAATAGACAATATTGACTATTATGGTGTCATACGTGATATTATCGGATTGAAATATCTGGGTGGGTCTGTAACATATGTCTTTAAGTGTGATTGGAGGGACCTAGGCGATGATCAGGTTTCGATATATAGGGATAATCACTTTACGAGTGTCAATACGACATCTAAATGGTACGAAGATGATTCATTCGTATTGTTTGTCAAGCTACCCAAGTCTATTACTTGATTGATCCAATGAAAAATGCTCATGAAGATAGTGGAGAGATAACTTGGCGAGTAGTACAAAAATTTATCCCTCGAAATATATATGAAGCAGGAACAAGTGCGGATTACAAGAATAGTGGAGATGAAAATGACACTCCGATAGTAGAGGCCTACCAAGAAGATAGGGGTATTATCTTGTTTGTTGACCTTGGTGCACTCGAGTTGCTCCCCTTATATAGAGATGACGTCCCACTCATCCTTCTTGACCCGTCTATATTAAATGATCATTCAATTCAAGTAAGTGAAGAAGAAGAAGAAAAAGAAGAGTCAGATGAAGAAGAATTCGGGAAGGAAGTGGATAAGGAGGACGAAGAAGAGGTTGATGACGACGACGAAGATGCTATTGAGAGAGATTCTGAAACAAGCATGGAAAATACATCCGAAGATGAAGAATAAAAGTACTAAATATTTTTCATATAGGTCACTATAGAATATTTAACTTTTCAATAATTTCTTCTAATTAATTTTCTTTATCATATTAATCATGCCTCAAGGATGTCGACAAAATGACAACGAAGAAATTTTCCTCTTCTGCCAAGTCCAAGTCCCGAATCTGTTGAGAACTCCCACCCGAGTGTTTTCCTCCTGAAGATCAAGTACAAACGCAAGAGAACGACAACCAGTCGACACCTACCAGTAAGAAATGTTATTGATAGTTAATTATATATCAATACTTTTATTTCAATAACTATATAACTATAATTATATTATTATCTTATAGTTGATGCATCCGCTTGTCGCAGTCGTGGTTATACATGTGGCATTTCTCTTGAGAAATGTCAAAGGCATGGAAAACTCAAGGTCAACATTCCTGATAATTCCACGGGAGGCGTAGATGATAGTGCAGCAACACTTTCCTCCTATATTAGTACATTTGTCTTAGCTTATGCTCAATTTTATGTGCGATCATGATGAGATGTTCTGCTCGAGATTAAGGAGCACATTTGGAGCCGTGTGCTGGTGAGTTTACGTTGATAGTACACTTTTTGTATACTAGATTAGTATATTATATTTTTTGACGTAATTTGCTTATTAGGATGAATTCGACCTCGACTTTGGCTGTAGCGAGAACTGTGAATGGGTTGATGGCTACACTATTTTGACGTCACAAGGAACGATGTCATGACTACTTCAAGAAGTTTGAAACGGTTAAAGAGGCTGCACAATCCCCTTTCCAACAGATGAAGTTAGGCGATTGGAGAAAGTGTCGTGATCTTTTGGCAACTCTAGATTATCAGGTATTCTAAATTAATATCTAATGATTATTTACATATATATTTGGGCTATATAGTTTATGTATATATATTAAAATTAATATTCTTAATTAACTTTGTAGCACTTAACTTCTACAAATGCTAATAATAGATATGCTTTAACTGTCCACCATCATGCTTGTTCAAGATCATTCCACCGTCTTGCTGATAAAATGGTAATTAATAAATTATAGAATTCTTTTATTTATTTGATATTCTTTTATTTAAGTACTAACATTATCTTTTTAAAATTGTTAATGTGGCTTTGTTAGAAACGTTATGATCCTGAAAACTTTTCCCTCATTCATGTCGATGCTGCTGCTCACACTAATGAGCGTAGTGAGTAGATGGATCATGCCACTGCAGATAATTATGTAAGCGTTGTTACTTTTGTTAAATAAATTATACAATATGTGAAAAATTTATTTTTTATTTTGTATTTCTTTTAATACGTTACTTATTGTGTGTTTTCTTTGACATGGTAGGAAAAAATGATGGAGATGCAGTCAGCTTCTGGGGAATCCTTTCCGAGTAACATAGACATATTCACGCAAGTGCTCGGGCCCAACTCTAGTATGACAAGAGGTTTGGGACGATCTTTCAAGCATTCTGGTTCATCTTCCTCATCCTCTTCGACTTCAAAAATTAATAAGTTTACCAAAGATTTGGAAGCTGCACGCGCGAGAATGAGTATATGAAGTCAAGGCAGCAAGAGTTGGAGTTCCTCTTAGAGCGACAATCTCATTTAAAGACGCGTTTGCAAGACCAACAGAGAGACCAGGAAGAAAGAATGCGCAATGAAGTCCAAGAGCAAGTGTAGCAGGAGATGATGGTGCAAATTGAGCGTGTTATGTCATTGCAATAGAAGCGGGGTAGGCGAGGAAAGAAGAAATGAATTCTCTCAATTTAATTCGTGTATATAACTTTTACTATCTAATTTTAAAACTTTATAAAACATTGTTAGTTGTAGAATATTTATGATGTGTAATTAATATGTTTCTTAATTTTATGAAATTAGTGTATTTCTAATCTGTACGTTTGAATGTAAACAAAAAAACGTTTGAACATGATTTCACATTCGAACAAACGTTTGAACGTAATTACACGATTAGATGAATAACGTTCGATGAAACCTCCGAACGTACCATGTTTGTTCGAACACTTCTTCTTTAACATTCAAACAAACGTCCGAGCGTTATACTCGTTACGT
>QEOT01006025.1:7487-33383 GCA_003123785.1 Pterocarya stenoptera
GATGTGTGTACTCTATTGGTTAGTTTCATACGTCTTACCTCAACCTTAAACTGAAGTGAACGTTTTAAAGTCTTTCATGCAAACCATTTTTTATTCTGAAATTTAGAGGGTTGAAACTTGTACTTCTTTTAGCATCCATATAAAACCACAATATGCATCAGTTTTATTTTTCATGTTGGACAGAATTCGTTGGCCTGTTTGGTGACCCTGACCTCCATGAGCCAATTATGTTAAAAAATATTGTAACTTGTTAAAACTTTTAGACCCTGAAGTCCACATTTTAGCGTGGGGGTAATGATAGTACTGATAATGGTAATAGAGGTCTCTTCCAAGTTTCAAAATACCGAAACAGTAGTAGGCCTCTTTGCCTGTTATATTGGTAAGCATCAAGAGACCATAATTCTTGAATGATTATGGTGCTCATCTATATCAGGAGTTTGGTTCTTCAATTGCTTGTTAAAAAAATGAAAGAAGTGCTCCAATTAGTTGGATTTGAGCTTGTTTCAATCACATTGACTTTATATAGTTTGAGAAGCTCTCTTGGTTGGAATTACGTAGAAGAGTTGTTTGTGCACACTGGATTGCAATTCTTTCACTGTTCCTCTATTATTACCTAGGTAAATGAAATACATTGCTTAACGGTCAAACATTTCTTGCAGCTTATGTGCCTGGCTGATCTTGAGTTTGATTATATCAACCCCTATGACTCTTCATCACGAATCAACCGAGTGATTTTGCCCGAATTCATTGCCCAAGGAGTGTTATGCTTGTTCTATCTTACAACAGGGCATTGGTTTATGTCACTGTTTTGTGTCCCATACCTATACTACAATGTGAGACTGTAAGTGTTCTTTGTTTTTCTCTCCCTTTCACCAAAAATGACATTTTCTGTGACTGAATACGTGTAATCTGTGTTATTAAAAAAATAAGAATACGTGTAATCTGTAGTTTGTTCCTAGTACTAGTGATCGGTGTAGCACTTTTTAGATGGCAGCTTCAAAGCCTTTTAGATGTCTGACAGTGTAATTGACTAGTACAATTGTTTGTTGGAATACCATGGGATGAAAGGATGTTACTGGTTATATTCCAATAATATTTGTATGAACATCGTGCATAGCATGTATACTACTGCCATGATGCATGCACTAGTTGCTGGTTTATTGTGGGGGTCATTTCTCGGTGTCCTGAGAAGCTAGAATGTGCCAAGTCCCGTGATCCTGCTAAATATCTTTCCTGCATGTGATTAGGTACTTGCGAAGGCAGCACCTGGTAGATGTCACCGAGATATTTAACTTGCTCCATTGGGAAAAGAAGCTGCGGCTTTTCAAACTCTTCTATCTCATATTTCTACTCTTTCTCTCCATATTCTGGTACTTTTATTACAGAATGTGCTCACTTTTTTCTCAGAAAATGAATTGTTTTAATTTTGATACTTTCTGAAGAGATTGTTTGACTCTTTCTATTTGTGTTGCAGGATGATTCTAACTGCCTTGGATGATCACGAATAGTTTGGTGACTAATTGCTTATTCCATGGAGCATCTGCTGGAGCTATTCAATGCCGCTAACTATTTTGTGGAAGTATCTGCTGGATGGGCGATTAATTTCAAACCTGTTGTAACTGAATTAATTTCAGGGCTTGTATTTATTTGAAATATAAGTTTAATCTCTTCAGGCTCAGTTTTCAGGCATTCTTTTTGTTGAAAAAAGGTCCACGCATCTCTCTCTCTCTCTCTCTCCACGTACTTCTGCCAATCTGCTAAAAGGTGGTGCCATCGGGATATTGGCAATGATCATTTCAAGCTATTAAAAAATGATATTTACCGTCTTACAATGCTCAAGCCGCATTTATTACTTTTGAAAAAAATGAATAAATATAAGATTAATATAAAAAAATTGAAACAAATGAACTCTCCATTTTGATTATGTTAATTCTTCTAGCCTTACCCATTTTGTTTGGTTTGGGGTTCGAAAAATAGACAAATTTTATATACCGTTTTACTATATAAAATGTGGTATATTTATCATCATTATATAATTTTTTATTTGATAATTTGTATTATTTAATAGTGATCACATCTTACAAAGGAAGTTTGGAATTTAGCCGTAAAACATACTCGGCTTTTTCCATAAACTGGGTTCAAGGTGTAAAGGAAGACATATGGCGGCCCGAGTTTAATATTTCTTTGGCAATGCTATGGGCCTATGGCCTAGGTACTCTCACAGGATGGATACAATAGTATTCTTATTTTATTATAGAATGTTTGTTATGAAATTTGGTTGAATAAATAAAATCTTTTA
This sequence comes from Pterocarya stenoptera, assembly GCA_003123785.1. NCBI lineage: Eukaryota > Viridiplantae > Streptophyta > Magnoliopsida > Fagales > Juglandaceae > Pterocarya > Pterocarya stenoptera. Next base: position 9,787 of record QEOT01006025.1, read on the forward strand.
ATGACATGATATCTTATATTAGAACGAAACTATTACATCTCATATTTTCGTTCGACTTTCGTTTAGCCATGATGAGATGGAGGATTTAAGGATGAGAAAAGTGTCACGTTTATGTGGTGTGATAAAAGTATAATATGCAGTATTGATCTTGAGATTATTAAGAATTCTATGAACCATCAACTGCTTGAAAGTCCATTATCCTTGTAATACGAAGGATCTCAATTGATGCTGAATGGCTTTGTTTAATTTTCTTTTTTTTTTAAACTCAATATTCGAGAGAAGTAATACTTGTGCGTAAGAACAGATTTAAGGGAAGTTTGGATAGTGAGTTAAGATAAGATGAAAGTTAAATAAAATAAAATTAGAATATTATTTTTTAATATTATTATTATTTTGATATTTGAAAAAGTTAAATTACTTATTACGAAAATTTAAAAAAATTGCAATGATTAGATCAAATAAATTGAAAGATTTTTTATCAAACCGGGCCTAAACATAACAAGGGAGATTTTGGGTATTATTTCTGTTGGGCCTTTGGTATTGGGGCTTGAATTTGATGTTTGAATTCAAGTCGGCCCAAAACAGCCAAGGCGTGAGTGCCGTTATCTAGTAGAAAGCGTCGAAGGGTGAAACCGTGAAAAGCCATTGTCATTTACCTAAAGCCAGCAAAAGGGGGAGGGGAAGGACGAAGAAGGTCTTAATTTGATTTGGGTAATATATTACTGATCAGATTCGCAGAACTCGCATCATCCCCTGTTTTGAATTCCAGAACCAAACTCATCTCTCCATTCTTGACCCATTCGAAAGTCGAAACACCTCTCATCAGGTAAGTAACATGCTTATTGCTTTCGATTTCATTTTATCATCAGCATCGCCTTCTCTTTCTCGTGTGTATGCGTGTAGTAATTGTTGGAGTATGAGAGTTGATTTTTATAGTAGTTGTTCCAGATTAAATTCAACGAACTGGGAGAATATATTGTTGATTTTTATGACGCCATGACTTTATCTTCCATCCAATCTCGTCTCGAGCCGCCTTGCTGTTTTTGCGTGTGTGGTTTTCATCACCTATTCAACCACTGGGTTACTTGAAAGTAAAAAAACACAAGCAGAAACCAGTCCCCTCGTGCGAATCGCCTCATATCTGTCTCTCGCACACTGAGGGAGATTTCGTTCTCTTCGGTGACCCCTTAAATCCTATTTCCTATGTGTTTCCCGATTCCTCTCTTTCTGTACGTGTTTTTTGATCAAGTTCTTTTGAATCCTCCTGAAAACCCTTGGTACATTTTTTTCTTTTTTATCAGTGAAAATTTGATTCATTTCCATTGCCCAGTGATTTGATTTCAAATCCCCAAAAGTTCTTCTGCTGCTTGTTCTTTTATTCTTTTGGAACTAGAGTTGTCTTCTCTCGATTCTGGAACTCTCCAGAAACCCTATATTTGAAACTCGAGCTTTTATCAAGCTCATTTTGCTTTCGATTTTCCTAGTCGTGCTAACTAGTAACCCGCATTGCCTACTTGGGTCTTGACTTGGAGGATGTGATGGTTGAGAAATTCTTTTGTTATAAGTGGGAAAAATTTTGTTATAATTAGACTGGTTCTACCTTGGACCTGTATATATGTGCGTGCGTGTTATATCCATACATATATGCATGTAATTACATATTGTATATTTATCCACTTAGAAATACTACTTTTGAAAATTTTACTTGTATGATGAGGCTCTATGTTACAAGCCCAGCCCACGCAAAAAAGGCCCAGCCCATGCAATTTGGCCCATTTCNTCTCTCTCTCTCTCTCTCGCTCTGTAACCTCTTATCCACAGCCACTTCTTTTCATCACCATCAACAGCAATATTAGGTAAATTCTCATCTCCCATAAATAGTGTTTTTAGTGATTTTTTATTATAATATTTGTTAAAATTTGGTGTTGTGAATTGTTGAGAATCTACCTAGTTGATTACGTGTATTAAACAGGAAGTTAATATTCAAGTGTTACAAGGAGGGTATTGGCTAGAATTAATCTGTGTTTATGTTATTGTTATAGGGTTGAGTGTAGACATTATTTACGTTGAAATTTTAAGGAGATAGAGGCTGTGTATCTGCTGTCCAGCAACATATAGAAATTTGGTGTTTATCAATTTTGGAGGATAATCTTTTAGAACAAGTCTAAATTCATGTTATTAAGAATTATGTGAAATTTTGGAGTTTAGTGAGATAATTTTTAGAGTAGAATTTGATGGATTATAATGACTTTGAAATAGGTTCCGAGTGACTGTGGGCGAAGGAATATTGTGACTTTTTGACTAAAAATTGAGGTAAGTGGCTCTTTAATGAATTTTTAATAAAAGAACTGTTTGTTTTGTTTGGAATGGTGCACTGGAGTATTATATTTCAAACTTGTGTACTTATCAAAAAAAAAATTTCAAACTTGTATAAACTTTGAATTTGTGCACACTTTTATGCGATTTTGGCTCTGCTTGTGGGATTTGTGCAAATTTTGTATGGTTGGAACGTTTGAGAAATGCCATGTTGCTTATTAAATTGAAAGTTAAATGTGAGCGTGCTATTTGTTCTTGAGCCCATGATATGAATCTCTTTGTGACACGTTTGACGTCCCCCTTGCGGTGTGATGTCTTCGTGGCATGATTCTTTTGTGGTATATTGAAGCCTTTGTGGCATGATGCCTTCGTGACATGATATCTTTGTGGTATATTGGTGATTTCCTTATTATCATGTGGCCTTGAATATAATATTTGGCTGAATATGTTGGTTGAGATAAAATTGTATTGCTCACATTATTTTATTGAGGAATTATTCAGTCTTTCATAGTCAAGAAAATTGCCAACTCCTACACCCCTATTAAATTGCTACTTATTGAGCATGTGACAGCCTACTACTTCATTTCACATATTTTTTAGAGTTGCAGAAAGTTTCTTCCTTTGAAGTGATAGCTTTTGAGCCAAAGATTCCAAAGCGGACTTGGTTTAGTCACTTGAGGTTGGATGTTTTGGGGCTTGATGATTTTGTTGTCTAGAGATGGTTTTGGTTGTATAGAGAGTTTTCTTATGGTCATATTTTAGTTATTTTATAGTTTTTGTGGGAGTATCTGTATTTGTAATTATTTAGAATTTAATGGCTCTAACCGAACTTGTGAATGGGTTTTTGAGGATCTTTGTATTATACTTGTGAATACTTTGGAGGTTGTGTATATGATATATGTTGTAAATAGGGAGAAAGTTTTGAAAATATATATATGTATTTTTTATGTCAGGGAACCTCTCCAAAGCAGGGCCTTTCAGCGAAAGTTTTGAAAATATAGACAGAATTTTGTCCGTTTATACTTTTAGGTTTGGGGTGTTACACTCCATATGCTTGAAATCCTTTTGAAAGCTAGCAATGCTTTGTTTATAATTCATTTCATTCTAAGTAGACCGTTCCTGGGCATTCAATGAAACCTTTTTCATTGCTTCAAGATTTTCTTTCAAATTTTATAATTCAGCCACAAGTTTGAATATTATGCTGTTGCAACCATGATTTTGCTGCTCTCATTTCTTGGCATTTGTTCTGTAGCAGTTAAAAGGCCTGAGGGTGCTGATACATAATGGTTAATGCAACTAAAGGACTGTTCATTTCCTGGTGAGATACTTTTGTTTGGCCTGAAGCTTTCCAATTATGTGGAGGGCGTGTGCACTCTGTCTGTGTGTCTGTTTTTAAATATCAAGTCTTCTTTTATTGGGAAGTTAGGTAGGCTTAACCCTTGACCGAAATGTAAAACATCAGGTGTGTGACTGGTCATGTTGCTCAAAACATGTTTTCAGCTTTGAGTTTTGTGCAATGTATTTTTATTGAAAAAATCTACACAACCTCCTGCTATTCACACAACCCCACACACCACACTTTTTTTAATTTTTATTATTTTTTTCTTTTATCAAATATTTAATATATGAATAATGAATAGAAGAATTGAATTAGTTTAAAAAGAATAAAATCAAATTTTTTTTAAAAAAAATATTAAAAAATTTAAAAAAATATAGTGTGTGCAAGTTGGGAAGGTTGTGTAGCATTACTCTTTTTTATTGGATCACTGTTAAGCCATCCAATCATCTCTGTTAATCTATGCATTGGGTTCTGATCATCATTTTGGTGATCGTCTGAAGAGATCCTTTTCTTCTTAATCCATTAATCTAATTGGTGACCAGAGAGGACACAGTTTTCTAGCCCTTCAAGTGTTTTGCTTCATGTTGTTCTTCCCTCGTGCAAAGTTTCATTGTTGCTGAAAGACTCATCGAGTTTCTCTCTTGCAGTGACATTCCTATGGCACAATTCATCATCAATTTGAATGCCTCGTTGCCTGCATCACAGAAGTTCATTATTTATGTCTTGGATAACACTCATCTTTTTGTGCAAACCCATGTGGCTGAAATGATACGAAGCGCCATGGCAGAATTTAGGGATCAGAATTCCTATGAGAAGCCTACTTGATTCAAATCCATTCCTAAATGATGTTCATATCACTAATATGTCTCACTTGTCATTTTGCAATTTTTTAAAGTACTAGTCATTTCGTAATTTTTTCTGTTGCGTGTGAATTACACGAGTTACTGCTTCCTTCATCTCTGTTACCTTTTGGTAGATCATAATGAATTTCGATGTACATTTTGCTTAATAATGCCAGCCCCAAACTTCTGGTTGGATTCCACTTGGTGGAGTTCATGTGTAATTCAACCATACTTTGGCAGAGTTCTTGAACTGCAGTAAAGCTAGAAAAAAAAGATGGGGAAAACTACTACTCTTTTCCAAGTCCCATAGCCATTTTATGAACAGAGCATGATCTCTTGTTGGGTTTTGGCTTGGCAAGATGTGGCCAGTTATACTGCCCAAGCTCTTTAAATGCCCGAGGGGAGGAAAGCACAAAAAATCATATGTTGTGGTCTGGAAAGCACAAAAAATCATATCTTTCTTTTTGTTATCTTCATTGTCGAGGCCCTTGAAGGCTAAAACTTTTGAGAGTCAGGAGCCACTGGCTGATTTGAACCTCGACAATGTGTAATCCTAACTGTGGACCAATGCGCCACCCTTGAATAGTGACTTTTTTTTTTTTAATTTTTAATTTTATTCTAAAACAAGGATATTTAGATAATTATAGTATTTTCGGATAATTCATTAGGCTATCAATTTAAGCTCATGATGGACAAAGGGTGCAATTTGAAAAAAAAAAAAAAAATTGATAGTTTGAGTACCAATTGAAAATATTATAGGTTGGTTGGTAAATGAAATTTCTAATAAAAAACAATAAGAGAAAGAAAAAGTAGGGCCAACCATTCGAGGAGGTAATCGAGCACTTTAAAGGTCACAGGACGGGGGGACCTAAAAGGAGGAATTCAGAACGAATGACAAGCAATCCGGGGTCCACCTCTTCATGATGACCCGATGGATCAAGTCATCCAGCTTCTTCATCGCACGTTTAAGGTTTTTTTTTTTTTTTTTTTAAAGAGAAGTCATGTAGACTGGTGTGTGGAGGCTTAGTGAACAGTGAGAGGTTGTATAACATTTTTGTAATCAGGTGGCAGATCATCTCCTCCCAACTGTTCGGATCAGATCAACTCATCTTACTCGAGTCATTTTATCTTATTTAATTATTATTATAATTTTTTTAAATTTTTACATAAAATATAATAAAAAATTCAATATTTTTAAATTATAAAATAAAAAATAATATTTTAATAATATTTTATTCAACTTACAACTTTCATCTTATCTGTATAACCAAACTAAAACTTAGTTTAGATAGAGAGATGATTTCATCTCATCTCATCTATCTTAATATCCAAATACAACTAACATAAATATTTTTCAATTTCAAAATTTTAAATTTTTCATCTGATTATTATTTAATTATTATAATTTTTTAAACTTTAAAATAAAATAAAAAAATAATTAATTTTTTTTTTTTTAAATTTCAAAATAAAAATTATATTATACAGTATTCGAAACTCGGCGTGACTGGTACCGGCACCGTCTCGTCCTCCTGGCTTTCATATCCTCATTCTGAGAAACCTTTTTCCTTGTCTGAAAATGGCAGTCTCTCTTCATACCGCCTCTTCCACTCCGAGAGTCGACCCCAAAACTAGAGCCTGTCATCATCGTCTCAGGTGCTCTCTCTCTCTCTCTCTCTCTCTCTAATAAATTTTTTGGCGTGGACATGAGAATCGGCTAGTATTTTAATTAATTGATCTCTGTCATTGGCAGTTGCGGGACAAAGCTTTATTCAGGACTAAAGCTTCAATCTTCAAGTATGCACACATTCCTTCACCTTCTCCTCAAATGCCCTTCATTCCCTATCCACCTTGTCCCATACTTATTTTTCGTTGTTGTTAGGTACGTTTGGAACTGGAATACCAAACTTGACGGCCGAGTTCTATGGAAAAGTTGATAAGAACCCGGAACCCGGGTAAGTGAATGCATTATAATGGTCGGCCCCAAGTCTGTGTTAACTTGGATCTTTTGCAATCTAATTCGTGGGGCTGATTAATCTGTAATTGTTCTCGACTGCTCTGCGCCTAGTAAATTTTGACTCTTTCACTTTGAAAGCATATGCCTCCTATTGCAAAATGATACGGGTTTTTGTTGTTCTCTGACGTGATTAGTTTGTGTTTACTATTTTTTGCTCCCCCAAGAAGTATATATATTTTTTCAAGTTTTCTATTTTTTGCTCCACTGAGCGAGTTAGGATTAAAAGAAGCTTATGTTATTTTATTCTCTTTATGTTAATTTAGCAGTGTAAAGTATTTCTACTTCTAGAGTTTTGCTCACCCTGTAATTGGGAGTTTGAAACTTCCTCTTCGAAGTCATTATTTTTTACGCTACTCCTATGTTATAGTTCTTTCTGTTAATTGGTCTTTTTATTATTCCATGATGGTTTTGTACCCTAACGGATATCTTAGCTAATCTTTTATTTTTAAAAAGAAAAAATTGTTTTTGCCTTCCTGATTAAAAAAACCGTATCAAGACTTTGTATGATTTTTTTGTTCTGCTCAACTGGTCTCATTTCTAAATTATTATGGTTCTGCATATGTTTGTACTTTCTATGTATGCAGGACCCATAACCATATAGCGATGAGAGGACGAGTTAGAATGAGTCCTATAACACCAAGAGTGCCATATAGAACTCCTGGTGAGGGAACTTGGCAATGAGTTGATCTGTGGAATGCCCTTGTGAGTCACTAAAGCTAACTCTACCTTAAGCAAATAATCGATTGAATTTACGAATCTGAAAGTTATTATTTATGGCTAATAACATAGATATGATGCACGCTTGGGGGCTGGAAATCACAATCTACGATTCTCCTGGGCCATGGACTCAAGCCAGTGATCTTTAACCCTGTTGAGTTTAAAATTTGGACTTTTTCTTCTTGTTCAAAACAGTGGTGTTTAGTTATTGTTGCTGTTTTGATAATCTTCTGAAAATTCAGCCTTGAAAAAATTGTTTTGTTGAGCCAGATCGTAAGTGGGTTTGGTGCCTGGTGCTCATCTATTCAATGTCAATTTTTATATAAGGATGTCATTTGTCAAGTTCCGTTGTTATTTTTACATCCTATTTATGTTTAATTATTTTTCTCTAAGAAACTCACCTAATTCTTGTGATGCAGTACCGAGAGCATGTTATCTTTATTGGACAACACATAGATGAAGAATTTAGCAATCAAAAGCAACAATACTGTACCTTGACAGTATTGATAATTCCAAAAAGCTCTATATGTACATCAATGGTCCTGGTGGAGACGTGAGTTCCTTATCAACGTGCCTTCTGCAATCAAATCATGCTTCTTTCTCTGTATTCTTGTTGTTTGTGAGATATTTTCCTTTGCTAAAAACTTGCTCTTTGCAGCTTACTCCTAGCATGGCAATTTATGACACCATGCAGAGCTTGAAGAGTCCTGTTGGCACCTATTGTGTGGGCTATGCCTACAATCTAGCAGCCTTTCTTCTCGCTACTGGAGAAAAGGTAATATCTTTCTCTTTTAGAATCTGTATAAGTGATGACAGTATTGTTATATCTCCCTCTCAGGGATCCAATGAGTCTAAAAACTGCTGCTCGATGCTATATATGCCACTAGTGTGGGGGCGTTTTGACTTACGATGTAGGGATTTTCACCTATGCGATTAATGATGAAAAATGGTGGGCAGTCCTTTCCTTTTTTTTTTTCTCTCTCTCTCTCTCTCTCTCTCTCTCTCTATTTTAGTAATAATATTGGTTATTGCAAAATGCGGAGGGACGAGACTTTACCATTGTTCATGGAATATATTTTTATTTTGCGTAATATGCTCTGAGGCTTAAAACATGGATAGATATGGTGGAGAATGAGATGTTAATAGGGAGTTAGTTACCTTGAGAGTACGATTTTGATTAGAATAGCAAAAAGGAATACATGTGGAGAAATTACGGGAATTTATACATTGATCCTAAATGTTGGGATTTATAAGGCATGGTTGGGTTGAACCTAATGTGCTCTTTATATAGATTGCATTCTCCTTTTATAAACTTAATTCTTGAACACCAAAGATAATTCTATGTTTTCTTCCTTGTATCTATCTCTAGTTCCTAAGCTGCATTCTCTTGTATACTACTTATGTATTTGGGTTATGCGTATTTTTCGTATTAATAAATTTTCTTTTACTTATAAAAAAAAAAATTGTATGTTTTCATTTTTTAAGGTAACCGCTTTGCAATGCCTCTTTCAAGAATTGCACTACAATCTCCTGCTGGCGCTGCTCGTGGTCGGGTGTGACAGCATGCCAGCTTTTCATGTAAATCTGTTTCAGATAGTTTTTGTTGGTATAATTTTCATTTTCTTGTAATTTTATGCTCGTATGAAAGTGTCTGCCAGGCTGATGACATTCGGAATGAAGCAAATGAACTTCTCAGAATCCGTGATTACCTTTTTAATGAGTTGGCTACGAAAACGGGCCAGCTTGTGGAGAAGGTTAGTTTGCTCTTCAATAAATCCTACATGGTCTTTTTGGCTGTTTATTTTTACTTATAAAAAAAAAAAATTATAGGCACTGTTAAGAAGCTTTAAGCATCTCCAAAATCATACACCATATTTCACATTCTACCAAACCAAGTGTGCTTGTAAAATCTTCATTGGCCTTTTTAAATGCTCATCTTGGAGAGTATGATTTCCTCCTTTTCTTGAACTGATCCATTTTTATTTCTGAAAGTATGGGGGATTATGATCAGCTTGAAAAACTATCTCAATGGATATATGCAGATTAACAAAGACTTAAGCAGGCTGATACGTTTTAATGCTCAGGAGGATCTTTAATATGGGTTAATTGGTCGGATTGTCAGACCAACTTGTATCAAGGCAGATGCGCCTCCCAAGGATGCAGGAACTGGTTGGGGCATTAGGGGTTTCTAATATGGGCAATGTATACATTAAGTGTATTTGGTTACTCTTTTTGATATATATAATATTTTTACTTACCAAAAAAAAAGAAGAAAAAAAAAAAAAAGGATGCAGGAACTGGGCTTGGTTAGTGTATCATGCGTTGCTTGAGATAATATCTGTCTGACCTTTCGTAATGTTTCCCGAGTTTATTAATGGACAGGTAGAAATATTCACTTTGTAGTTAGAAATAGTTTCATTATATATATATATATATATAGAGAGAGAGAGAGAGAGAGAGAAAAGCTACAGATCAGCTACCGTTCATGACTGATATGTAGCACACCCTACGTGTCTTTCAGGGATGGAGGTAGCGCCCCCAGGATCTAGTTACCGGCATGCTTAAATTTTTGTTTTATGGTCAACCGTTTATAAATTTTGAGAAAATTTTTCTTTGCATAAATATAGTTACAAATTTGTAGAACCCCTTATGCAAGTGGTAATAATATAATTGTAATATATATAGAGTTTTGTTACGTACAGTTAATTTTGTGTAGTACTTTTTGTGCCTCCACTAATGTGATTGATCAAAACAGTTATTTTAAATTAAAAAAAGTCACTTTTGCTTATTTATTGTCCATTCTATTGATGTGATTGGTTGTGTCACTTTTTTTTAATATAAAATATCTGTTTTGATCAATCACATTAGTAAAGTATATAAAAAATACACAAAAGAGACTGTAAACAACATAACTTTATATATATTACAATTATATATATATGAATGGTCAAAATTAGGAGACAAAATGAGACGGTATAGTAGCTGTATTAAAAAATTAATTAATTTTTGAAGTCAATTATATATAATGGTATGACGCTACAGCTAGCTTGCAAAATGAGGCGCCTGCAAAATTTAATTAGATCCTGGGGGCGACATGTAAGGTAAGGTGTGCTATAGATTAGTCGTAAACAGGCTTATCAGTAACTTTTCTAATTTTATATCCTTGTGATTATTTTGAGTTGGATACTGCTACAGCCCCCGCTGGTAGCTACTGCTGGGGGTGTAGTGATGTTTTATTTATATAATTTTTTAAAATTATTTTTTATATAGATTTTTTAATACTTTTAAATATTTTAAAAAGTAAAATAAATTTAGAATATCATTAAAAAACACTTTCTTAATCAGAAAGTTAAAAAAAATTATTAAAAAATACTTCCTTAATCACGAAGTAAAATAAATTTTATTTTTATTTTTATTTTACTTCTTAATTAAGAAAATATTTTTTTAATAATATTACTAATTTTCTTATTTTTCTAAATATTTAAAATTATTAAAAAAATTTATATAAAAAAAATTAAAAAAAAACACATTAAAAAAACACGTACAAACTCCAGGGAGAGATAAAGCATTATCCTTTTGAGTTTGATGGCGCCTCAATGAGCGCTAATTTTATAAAGCAATATTTCGTCTGGATCTTTCTTCTTTGCTACATTTCTTGTTAGCATCATTCTTCAATATTATATCATATGTCGCACGCAACTTGCACATAAAGTACTTGTTATATCTCTTTTCTTTTCTTTTTTTCAATTAAATCAATTTTGTTTTCTATTGTTTCTCGAATAAACAGCTTACATTATGATCATGTTCAGAAATGATATTTGCTCGAGAAGATAATTAGCAAAACGCTGTATACCCTTGAACAAGAAATAACTTGCAGTGTGTGTAATATATCAATCAGGAAGATTTTCTTTGTTTAACAAGGTATTCTCAAACATTTTCTTCTAAACATTAATCAAATACAAAATATTTCTTTAATTTTAAATCTAATCATTACTTAATTATTATCTAAACACAAAATTCATTATAATTTTTTTAAATTTTCAAATAAAACACAAAGGACAATACAATTTTATAAAGTTTTAAAACAAAAATAATATTAAAAAATAATTTTTAAATTTTATAATATTTCTATTCTTTTTTTTTTTTTGCTTATTTTCGAAACATCAATAATACGTCTTAACTCAAATTATCTTGATTATTATTTATAAATTATTTCATCATTATTTACGACGAGATATTTTGAGCGTCCAACATGCTAAATGCATTGTCTGGTGCGTCAGCTTCATAGAGGTACTGTTACAAGCACCGGTTGGGTTGAGAACCATGTTCAACCCAGGTATTCCGGCTCGGCCGAGTCCAAAATGACTTGCATTAGATTTATTTTTGAACAAACTTTGCTGAGATAAATAATATATAATCATCAATTTATAACTGAAAAAGAAAGTTACTTACATCATATCTATTGCTAGAAAAAAAAATTAATAAAAAAAACAAGGAATAATATCCCCGACAAGAAGAAGGGTGGAATCTAGAAACAAAAATATGCTATGTTGGAACACATAATTTACATACAATGACTTGTATAATTATGCTTCATAGCCGTTTAGCTAAAATCAGATTGAGCTGGTCGGTTACTACGTACGTAAGTCCCTTAATCTCTCTTTCCTCCATTCTTCATTTACCTTGGCAATAAAGCTTTCGATTTTTCTATTCAAACAATCGTCATCTTCTTCTTCATCTTGCCAAAATATATCGTCATCACTAATATCGTCGTCATCGTCATCTTCAACATAACCATCCGAACCACCAAAATATTCTTCGTCGTCATCCTCCTCCTCCTCAATGCGATCCCCATTAGTCTTGTATTTCATATCTTCCTCCCCNGGGGGGGGGGGGGCAAAAAATTTCAGCTTGTGTAATCTTCAACTTATTTTTTTTTTCTCTCGCTTAATTCCTTTCATTGGTTGAGGCTGTGATGAAGATATTGAGAGGGAAGGAATGGTAGTAGAAACTCAGTTTGGAAGGCACATGTATTGGCAAAGAAAAAGAAAAGTAAAGCATCGATCAGAAAGAAAGATTTGTGAGATGCCCCGTAGACGAAATGACTCGCCGGGTGGCTATAGAAAAAAGAAAGTCTTTTGTGGCAATTTCCATGATATCTTCGTATCAGTGACTAGCTCAAGCTAGTTCCTCTTGATTATTAGATTAGTCTGTATAGCCAAACTAATTTTCGTGATGTCGACGTATCGATGACTTCGCTCATGGCGATTACAGCGGTGATGGAAAAAAGAAAGAGAGACTTATGGCAGTTCGCACAATAATTTCAATGATACTATCTACGATGACTTCCTGACGTTGGTTGAATGATTCTCCCCATCCCGCATATCCACAAGATTCAGATTGTGTTCGTTGAGATCTTTTTCTCTCACAGTAAGGAACAGTGGCAGAAACAAACCCAATTCAAAAGGCGTAAAGATTCAGAAAAAGAAAAAGAGAAGTATCGAAAAAGAAAGGCTTGCGAGGTGCAAGATCAAAGACTTGCTAGGTGATCAGAGAGAAAGGAAAGACTCGTGGGACAATAATTTTTATGGCATCGTCGTAACACTGCAACAAATTTGGCCTTCCAAACATGTTAAAGCACTTTTAGATATGTTGCATTTATTTAGAAACAAATTAAAAAATATATTTTTTGAAGTAGAAATGACGATTATTTAAATTTTTAAAAATTATGATTATATTCTTGAAAGTTTAAAAGTTGTAATTATCTTAAAGTTGTATGAGTATTTTCGTCCATTGACAATCTTTTTAAAATTTAAATTACGTTTCGCATTATCCGAAAAAATATGTTTGAGAAAAAATATTAAAATGATGCTTTTCCTCAAATGTACTTTTTAGCCTATTTGAAATTAAAATTTCTTTATAAATATTTAACACAACCTAATGCATGTTTAGAAATTAGAATTGTGATGAAAAATATAACTTACAACTTTAAAGCTTATAGCTTATAACTTAAAAAGCATATGTTACGTTTAAAGCATTTTCAAATCTTCAAAGTCCTAAAGACCACAACGCAAGTCCTTAATCCATTTAACCACAATCATTGAATCCAGCTCCAAGTCAAAAAAGAAAGGCTTGCGAGGTGCTCAGAGAAGAAAGAAAGACTTTGGGACAATAATTTCTAAGACCAATAATGCTAGAGGCAGTCGGCCCTTGCAAGCGGTATGCAGTCGGGCCGACGTGGCAATGCCACGTCAATTATAAAATAAAAAAAAAAAAAAAAAAGAGAAAAATCAGAACAAGAAATGCGGAGAAATGCGGGAAAATGGTACTGGCTTCTTCTTCAAGTTTCATTTTCTTCCGTTCTTCCAAGAAGCTCTGGGTTGGTCTTCGGCGTTTGGTCTTCGTCTTCTTCAAGTTTCATTTTCTTCCGTTCTTCCGAGAAGCGTCATCTGCGTTTGGTCTTCGGCGTCGTCGTCTGTAAACAAACCATCTAGAAATCACGGTGGGTCTTCGTCTTCTTCTTCACAGTGCTCTACCGTATGGGTCTTCGTCTGCTTCTTTACCGTGTGGTAAGAAATCATAGTTTGGGTTGTGCTTTGAATGTATTGGATGGATTTGCTCTGTTTTGAATCTATTTTCTGAAGCTCTGTTATGAAGCTTTTTTTTTTTCAATTGAAAGTGAGGCTTTTTTTTTTCAATGGTTAAAGAAATTCCCTAAAAATGGGTTTCGGTTTCTCACAATTGTTTGGTGATGAATGTAGGTGTTGTTCTTATGTTGTAAGATTAGGAAATAAGTCGACAACCCACGAGTTTCCTTTCCCATTCACAGACCCCCTTGTAACTGTGGACTTTGTGTTCATCCCTCTCACATTGTTGGCTTATTGTAGCAGTGCACCCCAGAAAGCATGTTGGCTTGACCGGAAACCATTTGTATTGCAGTTGAAAAACTGATGCATTCTTTTNCATTAGTTTTAGTTGTTTTCAGATCTCTCATAAAAAAATCTCTTAAAAAATCTCGGAATGTAATTTCAGTTATTTTAGTTGTTCGAGATGCTTGATTTTGTAGTTGTTAGGTTCATGAACTTCATGGGTGTTATGGGGTTGCTGGAATTATGGGCTTTTTGATAGATTTTTGGGTTACATGAACCATGTAATTACTCTGTTCTCAAGTTCCAATTGCTATGTGGTATGCACATTTTTCATGCTTGCAATCCCTATAATTACTCTGTTTTTTGTTTCCTCTTTTATCACTTGCCTTGTAATAATTGGAAAGAGATTCTCTTGTAATTTGATTAGTCATATATATTGAGGAATAGCCTTATAATCCTCATAAAAAAATAATAATCCTCAACAATATTGTGATTATCTCCTTGCTCTAGTAGTGGCTTTGGAGGATTTTTCAATCAAAAGAACCAGGCCTACAGAAAATCATGATTAAAAATATAACTACTCTCTGGAATTGGGGGTTGGAGCAAATGGTGCCTGATCTTTGACATGAGCAGGAACTGAATATTTCTATATTTCTTGTGTGTGTTAGTCATGACTGTTGGCAGCGGAGGACGAGACGACTGATCATGCTACGATTATTGACATGGAGCTAGCCTTGCAGCCTGCCTTCCAGTGGCCCGAGTGTTGCATCTATAAGATCCCCAAAGAGCTCTGCATGTTAAATCAGCCCTCTTCATCATGTCAAGAAATTATGTTATAAGTGTAATGAATATTGGGTTGGTTTTGTACAAAAACTTTCAGGAACCATGTGGTTGGTTTATGTATAAATTACGTTATGTAATCTTTGCTGTATGCTATGGATATATGAACCAACTATAAATTATGGCTGCTTTTACAATAGGCAGAACTACAAAATCTAGTACTTGTAACATCATTAATTTACTTGCTCGGAACCATGTGGTTGGTTTATGTAATTGTTATGTTATGTAAGCAAAACTTGTATACTGTGGATATATCAATCAACTCTTTGTATTTAGTAAGTCGCTCATGACATGTCATTACTGAACTGGTGGGTGTAAAACCAGAAAACCCCTATTTGGTTTCCCTGGACGTTGTCAATAAGCTTTGGAAAAGCTTAATTATGAGCCCTTATTTTCATTCCATTATTTACAAAGTTTTAGTGTTTGTCAGCAAGTTCATAAAAAAAATCTTTCAGGAATGCAATATAAGTTGCCAACAATGCGAACCAATCCAACCAAATACAATACATGAACCAAGTCTAAAGTAGTTCACTTCTCCAAAACAAAGAACTGTCTTCGACCTTCTCCCCATCTTCATGAACAAAATATACATAAACAACAATTTTTCAACCATACAACAACAAATACTTGAACTTCTCAGCATCTAACAACAACAGATGTCCCCATTTTATCACCAAGCTTGTTGCAAATTGACACTTTAGCCAGCTACAAAATCAGACTAAAATACTCACCAGCTCAGGAATTTTTTTTACTAAAACAAAAAACAATGAGTACTTTCTATTTTCAAAGTATAAAAAATATTCACTTCTACCATAAACGCTCCAGTTTTGTTCCATCCACTCTCTCCGGTTGTGTTTCATCTAGTCCAAATTGCATCTGTAAACATAATAGAATATATGTTTAACATTTAAAAATGTTAAAGAGAGTAAGTAATAAAGGTAAGTTGTAGGGTGGAAAAAAATGACTTTTTTGAAGTGAATTAATTCTTCGGGTACCAAAACATACCTTTTTGATGCCCTTTGGATCAAGTTCAAAACCTAAAATTTGGATAGAACTCTACAACTGGAATTGCAATTGAAGAGAAGTAAGACTACAAGCTTTAAATACCACAAAAGACAAAAGGAACGGTAAAAGCTTAAACTACATAAACAAACCTTTTAATTAGAATTGAAGCCTGTCATCCTCTTTTTTGTTTTTTAAGAATATCCATCCCATGTTCCAGTTGTCGACCCAACTTTCTTGCAATTTCAATACTTTTATACTTTTCCATTGATGGAAGAATTAGGATCCAAGCAAGAAAAAGATAATGATGAATAAAAAAAATTGATTTACCAGTTCAAATGCATCTCAGAACGATCTGTGTTACTAATCTCTTTTGTTCTGTTCCTGTGCTATATTTATTGTTTGGGAAGAATTAAAAAAAAGAAAAGCCCTTCTCAGTAGTAGAAACCTGCTCCAAGTATGACTTTGTTGTTGAACTACAATTTTCAAGCTTCTCAAAATCGTGGTCTGGCTGTGGAAGGATGGAGAAGAAAACAATGAAACAAAAATAAGCTTCCTTCCTTTGGTAATGGTAATTTCTTCATTAATATTCCAGAATGTTATCCTATGCATATGACCTCAAATAATTGATAAATTAAAAATGGTTAGCCAACTTCCAGAACGAAACTTTGTTTAGGTAGAAGAAAGTCAGTTTCTTTTTCATTTTAGAGTTTTCCTTTCCAAAAATCAAAAAAACCCACTACCATGGAAATTCCATTTGAAGGAAAAAGTGTAATCGAGGTTATAAAAAGTGTAATTTTCTCAAAAAAATTATATTGATAGCTATAAAAAAAAAAAAAAAATGAATGCATCAGTTTTTCAACTGCAATACAAATGGTTTCCGGTCAAGCCAACATGCTTTCTGGGGTGCACTGCTACAATAAGCCAACAATGTGAGAGGGATGAACACAAAGTCCACAGTTACAAGGGGGTCTGTGAATGGGAAAGGAAACTCGTGGGTTGTCGACTTATTTCCTAATCTTACAACATAAGAACAACACCTACATTCATCACCAAACAATTGTGAGAAACCGAAACCCATTTTTAGGGAATTTCTTTAACCATTGAAAAAAAAAAGCCTCACTTTCAATTGAAAAAAAAAAAGCTTCATAACAGAGCTTCAGAAAATAGATTCAAAACAGAGCAAATTCATCCAATACATTCAAAGCACAACCCAAACTATGATTTCTTACCACACGGTGAAGAAGCAGACGAAGACCCATACGGTAGAGCACTGTGAAGAAGAAGACGAAGACCCACCGTGATTTCTGGATGGTTTGTTTACAGACGACGACGCCGAAGACCAAACGCAGATGACGCTTCTCGGAAGAACGGAAGAAAATGAAACTTGAAGAAGACGAAGACCAAACGCCGAAGACCAACCCAGAGCTTCTCGCCAGAGCTTCTCGGAAGAACGGAAGAAAATGAAACTTGAAGAAGAAGCCAGTACCATTTTCCCGCATTTCTTGTTCTGATTTTTCTCTTCTTTTTTATTTTTTTTTATTTTTATAATTGACGTGGCATTGCCACGTCGGCCCCACTGCATACCGCTTGCAAGGGCCGACTGCCTCTAGCATTATTGTTCCCCCTTATCCTGAAAACAAGCTACTTTTTTTTTTTTCCCTTAATTGATGAAACAAGTCGATCACAAAGTTGTTTCTTTGTTGTGGTGATGGCAAGAACTTTGAGTGGCTTAACTTGTAGATCAATAAAACGAAAAGTTCAAGAACAGCTCTGCTAGATATACCGGGGTAGGGAATCGCTGGGGAATCGGCTGAGCCAATATATTATTAACAAATCAAAAAAATAGTGAACAGATGAATGAAATTTCATTACTTTAAATACCTCTCTCTTTCTCTCTCTCTGGTTCAGAGTCATTTGCCTTCTCATTATCTCAGTCAAGTATGATAAAAATTTTCATTCTGATTCTGTTGATAAAGGAAGGAAGAAGAAAAAGTCGAATCTCATATTTGTAGGATCTTTGATTGTGATTTTTCTCTATTTTCTCGACAACCAAATAGACTGTTAAGAACTATTGAGGACTTTCGCGTGATTTTTCTCTGATTTCTCGACAACCAAACAAATTGTTACAGACTATTGTGTGATTTGCCTCTATTTTCTCAGCAACCAGACAGACTGACTCTGCTGTCCTACTGTGAAGTTAGTGGTGATGATGGTGCCAAGCGTGCGCATGCCGTCTTAAAAATTAGTAAAGAAATTATATGTAAGTTGGTGAGGTATCTAAGAATAAGATTCAACCTGTTCTCAGATTCATTGGAAGTGTGAAGAAAAAGAAATTTCGGCTTGTGAAGAAAAAAAAGGAAAGAGACTTTCGACTAAGTTTTCGAGGGGTTATAAAGAAGTAGAAGAATTTTTGAGAATTTATGGAAAAACTAAAAAACTTTTGAATGGCAAGATGGCAAATGAACCTGAATGGACTGGTGGGTACATACATTGACTCGTTTTTACTGAGAAACTTTTCCTTCTTTTGATCTCTTTCATGCTTCTACAAAGTTGAGTTCTTCATTCTCTTCTCTTTTGCTAGTTTTAAGCAATTTAAAAGACTTTTGAAGAACACAAATAAATATGAAGAGTCGTGGAGCTGAACAAAATGAAGAGAGAGAATTAGAATTTTTTTTTTTTAATAAAAAGTGAGCCCGGTGATGCGGGACTTTTCCCAACAGGTTGCAAGTAGAGTTTTTCATTCAAGAAATATGATCATAACTATTGAAGGCACTCGGAACATTTTCTCTTTGGCCAACTTTTTTTTCCTCAATGCTAATATTATTAGAGGTGACAATATGTGATACAATCCATGAACTCAACACAAACATGATATGAAAATACCAAGTTTTGGTTTTTTATAGTTTGGGTCAAAATAGATTGATTTTAATTAAAACACGATTAATAAATAAGTCAATAACAGGTGAACATGTTTAACCTAAAATCAACTTATTTAAATTTTACTTCAAAATTACAATTTTATTATTCTTGGATAGTAATATTGATATTTCTTAATATGCTTATATTTTTATTGTTGGGATATTAATTTTGGACCTATGCTCATATTTTTTATTGTTGGATTTGTAATATTAGTTTTATTATATGTTAAAATCTAAAAAAATATTGATATTTTTTTATTAGTATATGGTCTTATTAATTTTTTTTAGATATTGTGGCTATTAATAAATATAGGTTTTATTTTTTATGTGAGATTAAGTTAATTAGGTCAAATGGGTTATGCGGGTTAGTTCAACTCATTTATATAAAATAAGTTGAAATCAATCAATTTCTAATTAATTATTAAACAGGTCGTGTTGTGTCATCCGTTATTTAAATGGACTGTATTAGGATTTGAATGTCTTAACCAGTTTAGTTTAACGGTCATATTCGGATTGATCCATCTAGTCGAATATTTATGACATGATATGATATGAAACGAATTGCCACCTGTAAATATTATATCATCATAAGAGAATTAGTTAAAAGGGGTGAGAGTGAATGCTAGTTGCAAAAAATACAATGAATTATCATAATCTAGGAGACTAGGTTGATCCAAAATGAGCCATATACTCAATGCAAATGATTTTCATATATAAATAAGCATGATGTGTATAAGAGGCGATATGTAGATTAAGGAACAAATCTTAAGCATCAAGTTATATTGATGATATATTCTAGACAAAAATTGGACAACTTGATAATAAATCATAGAATATAAATGATATTTGTAGTCATAGATTATACAAGCGTCATGCACTCTTTTTAAAAAAAGTGAGTAAATAAAAAATTAATATAAAAAAATTAATTTTTTAATGGTAGACCCTATTTTTTTTCAAAATAAATACGTAGTATTTACACAACTCATAATTGTATCTAGTATTACTTGAGAAAAAACAAGCCATGGACAAGATGTATCTAGAACGCGTGGTTGGTGTTGGCAAGTGAGAAAGCCCTAATTTGTAAAAGCAAGAAGAAAAACAAAGAAGAAAAGAGAAGGGAAAATGGAGGAAAAGAGCGGAGTGGGAGGGCAATGAGGAAAGGGGCCTTGGTAGGGGAGATGGAGGGCTACTGTTCCACCACGGAACTCCCAAAAGAGGGTGGGTGAATGACGAATGTGTATCGATGAAGGAGAGAGTGAGAAAAATAACCTGGTGGAAAACACAAGCCTAGTCAAAATAAAAGATAAAGAGAGCATTGAAGCATCGGAGAGGGAGGGATTCAGAGCAACGGGAATGTGATTCAGAGTAACGAAGAACGAGAAACAAGATTGTTTTTTTTTTTTTTTCCTTCTTCTTTTTCTCTCCTTTTCCTTCTGATCGATTTCCTTTGACTGTGTTAGGCAATGTTCATAACTAGATCAAAAGTTTGATCATGACGACCACAATATTGCAAGAGAAATATAATTAAACAGTTCATCTATATACAACCGGCAGTTGCAACCGTAGGGGAATCGACACTTGCCACATCAGTAAATATATTAAAAAAATAAAAAACAAAACAGAGGAAAGGGGAAGAAAGAGTTCTCGGTTCTGGAAGATAAAGTATTGGCCACACCCAGCATCATTTTGCTTGTATCTTCTCAGCAATGGTTGTGAAGTGTTATTTCCCATATTGGCCACACCTACAATAACATTTTGCTTGGAACTGGTCAATAATGGCTATCCTTTGGAAAGTCATTTCCTTTTCTCTCCCTTTCATCATTTTTTGAATTTCTTTGACAAATCTTACTAGTACGATAACGTGGGCTTGCTTTGTCTTTCTGCTCAATCTCTTTCTTTAACCTTATCATTCCTAAGTAGGCTTAGGTTTTCATCTGTTTTATACTAGTTAATTATAGAAAATAGGGCGCTGAATTTTGGCCATTTCTTGTTGCTCTATCTTAAAGTTCTTTTGAATGTTGAGTCTAGAAATAAATCGTGGCCTCATAAGTGACAGGAAATGGGGGGAAACGTCGTATTTTTGCCACCAAACCCGTTTCTGTAGAGCATTTCGAGTGAAAGAAAGAAGACCACTAACTGTAAAATGCCCAATCCCATTTCAACTACAGAGCATTTAGATTGAAAGGAAGAAGCTGACCATTCTACTCCTCCTTCCTCTTCCAATCCCATGTGGTACCTCAACAACTTGTGCTTCGACGAGGAAACCACTTGATGCCGAAAATTCCATGAATTTTTCTAGATTCTTATTCCTATTTTTTTTCTTCCATCTGCTAATTTCTTCTCTAATTTTTGGGTACGAGCTATTGTCCACTTTGTGGGTTTTGGAGAACGAAAGAGCTCTGTTGGTTCGTGCTGCTACTCAGACTTGAAGCTCTCTACCGAATGTTCAGGTTGCCCATCGACGTAATCGAGGAGTCCCTCTCCGGCCTTGTCATGGTCATGGACGTCGGTGCCCTTTATGGGAAGTCTGGCCGAAGAAGATCACGGTGAAGAGGAAGAGTGTGGTGGAGAGAAAGAGGGGCCAGAAGTAAGCTAAGATGGTGACGAAACTAGGTGCTACGAGGACGATGGAGATGATGGTGAGAGAGAGAGAGTGAGAGTGAAGATGATGGGGAACTTGTACTCGAGAAGCTTTTCCGGGATCTCCATGGCTTCTTGGGTTTGGCAGAGAGAGCGAGAGAAAGAGAAGGAGATGTGTGCTGGAGTGAAGAAGATGAAGGGAAGGGAAGGGAAGGGAAGGAGTTGCCTTCTTGGGGTGAGTGTGTTTTGAGTTATAAAATAAAACGGAACGTTTCATCTAAACGTGGGCAACGGTTTCCCAAAGATTACCCAGGCCGGTTGTCTATAGCATTTTTCATAATTAAAACTCGATCAACAAAATTACTGCAGGCAGCAGAGAAATGACAAGGACTGAATTAGATTCAGAGATGATTTTATATAAAAATTAAAATATTGTTAAAATATTATTATTATTTTAAAATTTAAAAAAATTAAATTATTTATTATATTTTATGTAAAAATTTAAAAAAATTATAATAATAAAATGAGACGAAATATTTTTCGAATCAAACGGACTTATGCTAGGATTTGGTCCCCTTGAATTATGGATAACAGAAAACTGTTGTATATACGCTGCAGATTCCTCCATTTCTTAGAGAACCATTGCGGAATAACTTAACATAAAGAAGCCACTGGAGACGTGAGTTCAATTCAGAATGTCCAAAACAACTTTCAAATCACAATCACATCAATTCAAGAAGAAAGGTTCAAGTGTAGATGATGATGTTACATCAAACTATTCTACTCTGACAACAGCGGCAACATAAGTGGTCTACACTCGGCTAAACTACGATAAAATTCTACCTAAAAAGGGAAGGGGAAACCCCTGCACTACAACGACAGTTTACAGACCAAACAAACGCAGCGAAAGTGAGCTTCAACTAATCGAGTTCCATTGCCAATGTGGTCAGTAACAAATCCCGTACTGCACAACAATGTGAGGCCCTTTACATTAACCTCCAGGGAGAGATACGTTAATGTCAGTAGGCTTGTTCCTGGAATCTGGTGGCAGCGAGGACCAAGGCTCTGCACTAGATATAGGAACAGCTGCAGTCGGTGTGGCAATTGATACGTACTCGTGTTTCAGTTTTTTGGGCTTTTGTTCATGCTGATTCCCTGTCAGAAAACTCCCAACTACGACCTGTAACATACCAACAAGAAGGTAATATCAGAATTTGACCCTCATGCTATGGAACTGTCTATACAGATCATCATTTCCAACAAGGTGAGGAAAAAATATTTGGATTGGAGACTAGTTTCTCGTTTCTCTTCTGGCACCAATTTGTAAAAGTAAGAGCCATGCCTGCACGGGACTTGCAGCTACTAATAGACCAGCAACACCGCCACCTACCACACGCCCATCTGGACTTGCCAAAGAAACACTCATCCCACCAGATCTGCTCCTCGTTCCTCCACTTTCATTTGGCATGAATGATCCAGATAACGACAATATCTCAAAACGACCCTGTGAGAACAACAGCATAAAGATATTGGGTATATGCTAGTTTTTTAGCAGCAGATAATTTAATGACTAGATAGAATTGATAGGATCAGAAAATGATACATATGATAGAAGGTGACATGATGAGAAAATGGCCAACGGATTGGTCCGAAGGTTTGGCACAATGGCGGATATTGGATTGGAATTGTGATTGTCAAACTAATAGTAGCAGTCATCACTTTTATAAACAATAATGACAAAATAAATACATACAAAAACTTGTACTCCTAAGTTTGGGACCAATGGCATTGACTTCCAGACAGGACCAGCTGACCCAATGATGAATACGGATAAACAGACTAGATGGCGGTCCACATGACCGAACATAAATCAATTACTATAACTAGAAAGCTATCACCTTTCTCAATGCAGATTCCAGCAAGGCCAACATGGCAGGAATTACTAACTTAGAATGAAACTCATTTAATGAATTTGATCCTCCAATATAAAGGTCCACCAGCTTTTTAAAGGGGGATAAATTGCATCACCTCATATGTCAATGTACCCCCAGAGGAATCAGGCTGGCGAAGTGTAACGCTTGATATCACGCCATTTGCAGAGAGAATGCATATAGCTCGAGGCCCTTGCTGAGAAAATGATATGACCTTCATTGTAAC
>QEOT01006025.1:33497-45072 GCA_003123785.1 Pterocarya stenoptera
ATATATATATATATAGGCACAAGTAATCAGTATCCCAAATTAGGAAAGCAAATAGGTTTTTAACCTTCAGATTTAGAAGTTTCCCAATTACAAAAACCTTGTTTTTATGTGCTTTTGGTTTTGATTTGTTGACGTGAGAATTTAAAAGAATTTGCATGGGATGATGTCCTTATTCAATCAATTACAGGTCAATGTACTGTAAACTTGTATGATAGAGAATGAACAAAGAGGTTCAGGGGTACTAGCATCCACTCTTGCCATTGCAATCAATTATGTCGTAGGTAATGTTTATAGCCAAGACATGCAATGGGTATGTGAACCGGCGGTACAAATAAATTAATGCTGTCATTATAACGAGTTAGATTTCCTATATTAAACCTTCCAATCTGCTCAGAAGAAGAAACCACAAATACGATATTTTTAATAAACTGAAACCAATTTACACTAGTAGTTCACTTTTTGTAAGACATTCAACTATCCTAGGGAAAAAAGGATACCCCAATGCAATGCAGAAAAATGGATAACCAAAGCAATGGTTTTAGTCCAGTTCTTTCTTCATCCATAGGTTAAAGTACTCTGATCATTTACCAAGTAAATCTATGGGAAATCAGTTAAGAGCCAAATTTCTTGTATTCAAATATTGTCATTCTTCTCTGACCATGAAGTCCAGATATTATCTTCATATAGGCCAACCATAACACAGCAGAATTTCTTTCAATGCATTCAAAAGACACCTTTATTTTCAACAATTACCTCGCCGGTATTAACAGTGATGATATGGGGTGTAAAATTGGCACCAACAGAGCATGCAACCCATTCACCTACAGAAGATTCTTAATATATCAGTAAACACAATAAGGAATCTCCTCTGCAGTAAATTTGAAAAATTCACTAGCCATACCAATATATAGCATGTTTACCACCGAATAAACAATGTAAATTGCCTCGTAATTTGTTTTCTTTAAAGCAGAAGATTTAAAGAAAATAGAAATCTCATAGGTATCATATCTATTGAAACATGCAGAGACTTTGTTCAACTAAGGGCTATATCATTCTTTAGAATAAATGAATTCATCACCGATCGTATAAAAATGATAAATTGTCTTTCTCAATGAGTACTCATGACATACGTACCACAACAAAGGAAATTGAAATCACAAAATAGCCATTATTTGTGAATATTGCATCTCACCAGAGGAAGATCTTATATTGGTACTGGCAACATGCCCATTTTACATAATAGGGTTTCTCAGAATTTAAAAGTTATCACATAATAGGTTTCGACACCAAGGCTCAATCCAATTCCACAGTACTTGTGTCAGAGAGTTGAATACCAGGAATTCACTTATTCCAGATAAACTTATGAATGACTAGGACATTATTGAGTCAGTCAAGTTTTTCCTCATTAATGTAATTTTAACACACCATACTTCCATTCCCTCTTCATTGTCCTATTCACTTCCAAACACCAGATAGTCCTATCGCCTGTGCTTGCTTTTCACTCTCAAGACAACGGTCTCTCTCTTCTATAAAGCGAAGCAAAGCACATGGTGCTGAAGTGAAGAAAGCTCAATAAACACACACGGACATGATGCAAGATTTTGCTGACAGACTGAAAAACTAGATAATTTTTTTTCCTGATTTCTGCAAGGGGAAGAAAATTATTATAAAAAAAAAAAACTGACTCTGAGAAGGGAAGACTAAATTGTAATCCTTTTTTTTTATTGGCATAATATAAAATACCTAACAATATAAATACCAATGCAGTGCCAATCTGTACATGTAGATGCTACGTTTTCATTCCCAAGTTCACATTACAACCATACATAAGAACTTAATACTGGCTGATGTTGCAGAAACTGTAGTATACAACTTTCCTACAACTGATTACCAATGGGGCGGAAGAGTAATTAAAATCCAGAGTGCTACATTTTCTTTTAGTGATGGATGGCTTGAAAACTAAATTTCCATGCAGCACGCAGAAGTCAGCAGCATTAGAATATCGGAATATGCAACTAGCTTACAACAGCTGTACAAGCAATGATGTCTGTCCAGAAAGATATTCTCACATACATATGATGGAAGATATCTTGAAGGAGTGCAGGCAGTCAGGTACTCTAGACCACATAAATAAGAGGGAGGATGAGAGAAGTCAAAACAAAGGGTCCCGATGCATATTCAGATTTCCAACTGACTTGGTAGACCGAATCAAAATACATAGTAAGAGGTCAGAATATTGAAGACCCTTAGATACTTCTAACCATATCCCAAGAAACCAACAACAAAACACCAACTCAGAACTAAATATCTAGAGAACGTGGAAACAGCTTCCCTCTTCCCCCTTCGCAGTGACGGCAGTTGAAGTTAAGTTTCGAGTCCAGCGTATGTTCACATCACTTGCAAACTTTTAGCAGGTACCGAAATTGGCACCTTGCACAATTTTTGTTCCTAAAAAGGTGAAAGTACCAAATGAAAGCCATATTAAGAAGATTCCATCATTCTCACACTCAAGGCAAAAAACTCGCCCTCTTTTCAGAACTACCAGAAACATCAAGTCTCGAGATCTCACTAAGGGCATCCAATAGAGGTCCCACACCTACCCCCCAAGCAATCCCCTAAACCCAAACCAACCATCTTAAAGTCAATCCCTATAGGATCACTTCCCCGCTAAACCAAACCAAAACGACCCCGGGGCCAGGACTGCATCAAGATAACACAAACTACAAGCAAAAACAACCAGCAATCCGATTCTTAACCATAAAACAAACACAGTAGAGCAGATTTCAAGCGTATGTAGCGATACACATTTTCCCATACCTATATTCTCCACCTCAAACTTGGTCTTGCTCACCGAGCTGGCTGGCTTCACTTTTCCACGCTTCTCGGACGAGAAGTCGATCACCGGTGGCGGCGCGGAGGACGATATCGGCTTCGGAGACAGTGCCATCGTGACGCTACCGTCAAGCCCGTACTTCCTAGGCCGACCTCTCTTCTTTTTTGCCGGCATAGCTGGAGCCACCACAGTCGCAACCGTTGAAGGCGGCGCACTCACTTGCGCCGCCGCACTCGGCGGCGGAGCTGATCCAGCAGTCTGAGCCGGATTTTCCGTCCTTGGAGCTACATGGTAGTCCGACGGAGCATCTGATCCCACCACTGTAACCCCACTACTTGCCTCCATAGTTAAACTCCACAGATTTTTCTAAAACTTCTATTCAAAGCCCCATTTTTCTCTTAATCTAAATCACCAGAAAAAAATAAAAAATAAAAATCTAAGAGATTTTGAAAGATATGAAAATCCAAAATAAGAAAAAACTAAACTTCGAACCCAAATCCAGAAATAAAAAATAAAGAAAAACAAAAGCTTCAAGTTTTAGAGCTTATGAAGCTTCTTTGGAGTGTTAAACTAGCAGAAGAGCTTGAAGAAAATATTATTGCAAAACTAGCAGTAAGATTTCTTCTGCAAAACTAAGACTGTTGCAAAGCTAAGCTGAAACAGAGCTCAGAGAGNNNNAAAAAAAAAAAAAAGTGGGAAAAGAAAATATTGAATAATGGACAGTAATGAATATCGCTGTGATGATTTAATATTTTATTATCAAAAACATTGATTTTTGAGTTTTGGTTGGAATCTGTTGAAGATAAAATATAAAATAAATTTGAAAGTGGGTAGGGGAGTATTATTTTTTCCTTTTTCTATTATTCTCTGCTTTTGTAAAAGTGGACAAACCGAAATAATAAGTAATTATTATCAACATTATCATATTTCTTTTTTTATTATATCATATGTCTTTTTGTACTGTAACATATCATATCTTTTATTTTCTACGCAATATTATAATATTTATATATATATATAAATATTTATTTATATCTTTTAGGTGAATGGAAAGTAAAATTTGGTTGCCAAGAATTGAAGAAATTGTTTAGATAAGGAAACGAGAGAGGGGTTGTCCAAGGCAAGCATCCCTTTCTTTTTTCTGGGTGACATAAGCATTACCTTTGTGCAATAAGCAAAAATCATTATTTTTGAAAAGCAACGTCTTATTTTTATTCAACACGCTTGCTTTTTCCACCTTTAAACATTTTATTTTATTATTTATTTGATAAAAATAATGGATATATTTCCGTTTCCCTTGCTGAGAGAAGTGAAGGGGGTGAACCAAAAACAATAAATAAAAATAAATAAAAAAAAAGGAGAAAAGTAAAAAACAAAAACAGAAACAAACAAAAGAACAGCAGTGTTTCGTTCCTTTGCTTAACCATAACGTATTTATTATCTTGTTTAACCCTTTAGTGCCCAAATCTTGACTTGGTAATAAACCACTTTTCACAAGCAAATGACCCAGAAAAATAGTTCTGCTCACCAGTAGGTCATTAAATATATAGCTAGCTTGTGAACATTGCACGCACCTAAAACACTTCTCTGATAAATATGCCTTATTAATTGTTCTTATCACAAAGTTCAAAGTTATGAACTTTGTAAGAAATTACACGCATCTTCACTTTCCTCTGTTTCTCAAAATTAAATAAATCCCATTTGATAATTCAATGAATCTGACTGTCTGAGTATCTTTTTCACTCTTTTATGAGAGACTGTGGGGGAAAGTGGTAGGGGAAACCTATCTGGATATGGCCTTTTTCCTCAATTTTGTATCATTTCCAAGAGCCAAAGGGGAGCTTTAGAATAAATATGTCATGTGTTGTGTTAGATGGCCACTGGATGTTAGTGGCTGCTGCACATGCTCGAGCTTTTCAATACCCTGCTGCTAACCCCATTCTCACCATTCTTATCCTCTGCAGAAAATAATAAAAAAAAAAAATGGTTATTTAAAACATAGTGGAGATATATATATATATATTTATATATATGCATTAAAAATGCCTCTTTTCTCACCGGAAATTATGAATGGTGCGTGCAAAAAAATTAAAAAAAAAAAAATTACGTTTTGTTGAGAACCCCACCTCATGTGCAGAAGATGTCACGGCCAAAGCTGAAGGAAATTCATCTTAACCATGGTTATAAAGTTGGATACTGACTTTTACATTTTAATTGGCCAAAGTTAATTTTTTTTTCTAAAATATATAAATAATAATAATAAAACAAAAAAGCTTTTGAATTATCTGATCTTATTTTTCTAAGGATGTTTAATGGAAGTGGTTTAGAAAATGGGAGAGAGGAAAGTGATCTCTGCCTTCAAATAGACAATTATATTAATTTTAAAATGGGACCACAACCATTGACCAAGTAAATACAAGTTGAGAGAGATAGAGAGAGATAGAACATATTGTATAATAAATATTCCCAAAGATTGGTGGTATCTTTTTCTAAACAAGGTTTTTAGTTAAGTTACCGAAAAAACAAAACAAAGGGATTTTAATAAAGAAATAATGCTTAGATAATCACAAGCTAACTATTTAATTATTTTAGCAATTAATAATTATGGTGACGAATTCGATGTACATTACCATCACACAGCTTTCTTTTTTTGTTTTTATGGTATATACGCCTGCATAATTTCATTTTTAAACATTAAAATAAAATAAAAAATTGTTTTTTTATTTTAATTATTCTCCCCATCTTTTTGTCTGCCTGTGGACCTAACTTATGGAAAGCGAAAGGGCATGTTTAAAGAGATTTTGACACAAAGGGAATTACCACTCCAATGTACATTATATTGGTGTTTCAGGTCCATATCAAAAAGACACAGACCGGAATCCCATATATGGAGTATTTACATATTTAATTTAGGAGGGAAATAAATTTTCAAAATTTTTTTTATTTTCTTTTTTTATCACTACCAGATTGGGCTACCTTCTGCTGAAGTGTCATAGGGAAAAGGCAAGGCTTACTGGCCCACGAAGCAGGTCAAAAGGGCCGAAATATGTAGAACCAATTTTTGATGATTAATTCATTTTTAGGAACCAGGCCCTTAGTTAAAGTTTATATGTAGGCCCAGACTTGTTTTCATTAAAGCCCATATCCATCCTCACATTTGCAAAAGTTTGACTGTAAAGTTTGTAGGAGTTTTGGGCCGAGTCTGAATCAGGGCAAGCATTGCAACCTAAGCTGAGGATTAAACGATTCCAATGAATTGAAAATACGGCTTATTTTCATTCTTGTACAGTAGTATTGCAAAGCCTATGCAAGTATGTAACCTTGGGCCAGTAAAGCAAACCCTGAGGACTCGGATAATGATGGGCTTTTAGGGTTTTCACTTTTATACATTTATGATTTTATCTACTTGTGTTTGGGTTTTTGGAGTTCTGCAGCCTGATAAAAGCCCAAGTCCATATTAATTGGGATTGTTTAATTGATTCTTTTGTATCGCCTCATAACCTTTAGCCCGTTTCGATTCATCAAGTGTGTACAATCTCGACATGTAATTTGAAATTCGTCATATAAATATTTCTTTCACCACTTACACAAGAATATGGGGAAGATTTTATGCTTATTTTAATTTTTGAGGAATCATAGACATAACCTTTTTATAATTTTTTTTATTAACATAAAATTTTTAAAGAAATTAATAATTGAGACTACGCAGTATTTTAGTATTAGCTCGATCCGTCTCAAAAAATAAATGTAACGTGGTACCATTGTTCATCAACTGTCACAAATTTTCGATATGAAACAGGGCATGATGATTTTCTCGTATAAAATCGAAAGGAAAATATAGAGAGATATATGATCCAAATTAGATCTAAACCTAATATATATACCTATTCATCATGGCCGAAGTCATCTCAAAAGTTTACTTTTGTCTTATATATAATAGTCATGAAGAATAATGTATGGTTTATAAATGAGGATAAATGTGAATATTATTTTGGGCAAGTTGGAGAATATATATGAAGGTTTGCTTAGTCACATCATTATCACCATGGAATTAGCTGGTCGCATGCAGGCATCAACAATAATAACATCTAGATGAATATGACAACTACGTGTAGAATCATACAAGGATATATTTCCACAAAGTTGTATGGGACTCTTCTTTCTAAAATTATATGTCTTCCATGTCCACTAGTACTACAGTTCACGTCAGCTAGCTCGACACCACAAGTTGTAGAAATGGCCAAGTACAGGCATCGGACAGATTCCACATACAAAGAGAAAACAAGTTTAAGATGGCTGCCAAAGATTCTTAGGAAGCAGATGGTTTTGTTGTATTCTTTGGTCAAACTGAAAAGGTTGGCTCATTCAAGAGCTGAAAAAGTTTTCAAGTTATAATTTGGCCGGCTTTTTGGTGCTATTATATGGAGTTGTTTGTGCAGTCTTTTTTTGTTTTTTTAAGTAGTTCATATATAATAACCTAGAGATGAGAAAGAAGATGAACATGGTCTTTTCAGAGTGTTACGACATTGTAATTTTCTCCCACAAAAATAAGTTGTTAGCGTCTAATTTGGCTTCATTGTTTGTTCATATATGGGTATCCAAGGGTCAACTCTAGCTTGATTTTAACGAAAACTTGCTTTCAACATGACAAAACCTCCCCGGCCAAGGCGGCTACCTTGCTTTGCCAAATGTGTGTGCTTGAGTCCAAACAAAATTCCATGAATCATGTCTGTCTTATATGCAGGAGATCATGGAGGTACTTTGCCATTTTCAAGGACCATGCACCAGTACTACGTACAGTACAGCTCCTAATTCATGTTTATAAATTTGTTTGGTAAAATACAGCATGCTGCACCTATTTATAAAGTTGGGTAGCTGAAGCTCATTATTTTTAGGACCGTCAATAATATATATTTAAGATATAGACTATATATCAATGTTTCGTCTATTAATGTAGTATCCTATGACAACTCGCCAAAGACAGCTAAGATTCTGATCATTTAAAGAACAGCCCTACTAGGTACGTAAAAGGGCCATAAATGAGATTAATGAGATACCATTCCCACAAGTTTTTTTTTTTATTGCCAGAAACTTCAAAGCTACGTGAACACAAAACAAAAGAAGAGATCGATATTCAGTATAGTACTCTATATATAGAATGGACAAGCAAAAGCATAAAAAGAGATTCCAATTACAAAAATAGAACAGACAAGTCTCATTGCTAAGCAATCGCTTTGTTGATTCTCTAATCAAAACTCTTAAAAAAATTAATAAATATAATGCCCCGCCCCACAAAGAATTTGGATACATGCACAATACGTACGGGAGATGGTTTATGAGGAAAACGACAGTCAATGTATTAAGCTAATTTATGTGTTGTCTTATTTCCTTTTCTTTCTTGATAGGTATGGTAGGGATAATGTGCGTGCTACGTGCATGCATTTTGTCTACAAGTTTCATGTGAATTAATCCTCTAAGCCTTTTTGCTCAATCAATGAATCGTTTTCTTGGTAAATAGCCAAAAGGAATTCATGATTCCAACACGCTTTTGCTCAATTATTTTGCAGACTAATTGCTTGTCAGAAGGCACGCACGGATCCATTAGATATTACTGCATGCAATTTGAGCTGTATGCTTTTAAGTGAATTAAACACCTCTTACCCCCCAAGTGCTACTTGCACATATATGCACTAAAATGATGCCTCAAGCTGGAAGCATTAAGCATCAAAAGCCTAACTTTCAACTGTATAACATAAATGTGATGGGTGGTACTCCATGACATTTTAAACCTATTTCCTTTAAAATTTGAAGACAATGCTGCCATGCAGTTTTCCGTTTACACTCAAAAGGATCAACTTCATAATGAGTTGGAAGGTATTCTCTGCCTTTTAAAGTCACGTGGGGCTCCGCACCTTCTTTTAGGTTTGCTTAATAAAGGGTGGAAATGAATATTCCAGCAGAAGCTGACTCGTGGGGTTAATTGTGAACAATCTTCTGAAATTAATTGTAGGGGAAAAAAATGCTTTGGAACAAGTTGGGGAAGGAGTGCCTCGGCCACATTAATTTATGTCGATGGTGTTTGGCACTGAATCACTAGGCTATCATAGGCAGCCAGCGCTATTGCTGAGCCGACTGGTGCTACAAATGCCTGCCCTGACAACTCAAGTTGCTGCTTGCAGCTGCATTATATAGCAATGCTTTGATTGACTCTTTGAAGTTAGGTCTTGATGTGTTAGATTGGATTTAAGGCTCAAATTGCTCTCATTATTTTATATCTGCTATTTGCAACAAATTCATTAATATTGTATGAGAACAATTTTCTATATGTACAACAATAACAAATCAAACTGAAATGCCCGTGCATTTTTGTTTGGGAAGATTTCAAGAAAAATACTTCCAATCTCCAAAAATATATTTATTTATATCCCAAAATTCGATACTTTCCTTCAAATATGGTTTTTTTTTAAGCCCCAAAACTATTCAAGATATCAACCTCGCATGTGATATGTATCCTAATTTCACCATCTCAAGAGAGGCAGAGAGACTAGAGAAAGAAGGCAAGTCTATGAAAAGCAGAGCCAATGTGAAAAAAAACAAAAACAAAAAACACAGAGGTGTTCAATTCAAAGGGAATACACGACCATGCACGTGATTTTTCATGCTGTCATTCACTATGTAGCCTGTATCAGTACATAAATATATAAATAATTGACCATTTCGGCCATCCCACTTAAACCGCCGCGCTTAGCGCCGCGTTCACCTGTCACGTACGGTCCATTTGTCTAAAGTAAAAAATCTAAGCTCCTTGAATCGTCCAGCGGATCAGCACCACTTTGCCAACATGACTACTCTGTAACATATGTAGATGCGGACAGCTTAGCACTGGGCATTGAATAAAAGTAAAGTTCTGCTTCTACCCCAATTTGCAACTCTCCCACTTTTGGGATCGACCATCTGTCGGGAGTCGTCGTGTTCTATTTTTGGGACAGATAAAAACATAGTAAAGAGTCAAAGACAGCTAGCCGTCTCTCTTCCACACTCACATTATTTGTTTTTTTCTTTCTTTGCCAGTTTTGTTCTTTTTGACTACTCTCAATTGCAGTTTGTCCCCATTTTCAGTAAATAATGAGGGGATGATTCAGAGCTTTAATTTAATCTATACAATCATAGGCTTGGAGTTAATTTGTTGTAAGTTATAATATATTAGAAACTATATATCATGCCAAACAAATTGAGAGGCTATATGTACTTAGCCACGAATCTTAACTTATTAAAATACAAATTACAAAGCATCCACTTGTGTTGATATTTACATTTTGGATAAAAAAAAAAAATTTATTATTATTTTGGCTGAATTATCATGCTAAAAAACAAGTATATCACTCCAAAGCATGTCTATTAACGATTGAATATATATATTTATATATATAGGCTATGATCTAGTACATATATATTGGCAATCATAATCAAGACAAAATTAAAATTAAAATTAAATTATAACGGCCCTTTGGAATGTCTAATTAACTTATGTAGCCCTAATTTGAGTTCATGCATAAAACTCGAAACTGAGTAATTCCTTTTTTTTTTAGTTTAATTGTTCTAAAATAATTTTATATTGAAACCATGTTTTTCCCTTTGCATGTGAACATTTATCATGAGGGGCCCTGACGGTGGTAGGCGCAGTAACATGTTTTCGGGTGGTATTTATGAGTGCCAACCATATAACATCGGCATATATTATATAATATATATATATATATATATATAACTGCCAGTCGATTCAAATTTAAGTAAAGTCACTCATATTAACTCCACAACATTCATGAAAATCAGTTCTACTCCATGAAAATCACGAAAGCCCTTTTAATATGTAACAATGAAGCAAAGGAGCGCAAAAAAAAAAAAAAAAAAGGAACAGAGGAAAAGGTAAATTTCCATCCAATTTATATTTTTACATAATTGATCAAATTAACTATGAACTTCTCAAAGTTTCCTACTGTGCCTAAAAGAAAAAAAGCACCGAAGGCAGTCTAATTTCATTACCTAATGTGTAGAGAAATAGATACCATATTAAATCCACGTGGAGTTTACACTATTCAAAACTTCCATACGGAGACTACTAAATGATCGAATGATAGAATACTAATGCGTCCTTTTCTATTTCTATCTAGTATTTAATGATCGAATTTCATAAACTAACATAGGAGTGACTTAATTTAAAAGGAAAAATTATCTTTTCATTTTGACTGTTCTTGTAGTTTCTTTTTTTTAACGGTTAAAGATGTAATTAGTAGTAAATTTTTGTATTTTCTTTAAACATTTAAAGATATTTAAAAAATATTTTTAAAAAAAAATAGTGTTACACTAACAATAACTTTAAAAGAATAAAATAATGAGATAAGTAGCACAATCCAATTGAAAAGCTGTTGGCTTTGGATAACTAAAGTTTTTATATTGTCTCGTCTTATTCTTATAATTTTTTTAAATTTTTATATAAATATAATAAATAATTTAATTTTTTAAATTTTAAAACAATATTAATATTAAAAAATAATATTTTAACAATATTTTATTTAACTTTTTTCTTCAATCTTAACTCATCTACCTATCAATTCCTTTACTTGAATTTGATATAAATTTTCCACTCCGACAGCTGGACCCAAAAGTTGTTTCCGACAGCTGAAATTGTGATGCATCCGGATGTTGTAAGAGGCGTGCAAGATTTTAAATACCCAAAATTAT
>QEOT01006026.1:0-16072 GCA_003123785.1 Pterocarya stenoptera
ACCATCCTGCAATGATCAAACATGTAAGCTTGCTTGATTTCCTCCAACCAAGTTGAAGTAGGAAAAGAAATAACAACTAATGAGTCACATTCATCAAAAATTGCCTCCCTGGATAATGCATCAGCAACTCTATTATCCACTCCCTTATTAAATTCAATGGAAAACTCATAACCAAACAACTTTGAGATATATTTTTGTTGAGCAACAGTTCCACCTTTTGTTCCAAAAGGTACTTTAAACTATGGGATCTGTTTTAACCACAAATGAAGTTCCAAGCAAATAAGGCTGCCACTTATTTACAGCCATAACCAAAGCCAATAACTCATTTTCATATGTAGAAAGGAGTAAGTCCTTCCCCTTCAAGGCCTAACTTAAAAAAGCTATAGGTTGTTGGTTCTGCATCAACACTGCACCCACATCCACTCTACAAGCATCACATTCAATGATAAATTTTTGTGAAAAGTCAGGTAAGGCCAATACTGGAGAGCTTGTTACAGCTTTCTTCAACTGCTCAAATGCTTTTGTTGCTACTGCAGATCAATGGAAAGCTTCTTTCTACAAAAGGAAGTCAAATGGGCTGCTATTTGGCCATAACCCCTGATAAACTTCCTGTAATACTCAGTTAGCCCCAAAAAACCTCTAAAAAACTTCACATTTTTTGGAACAGGCCAAGTTAACATAGCTGAAAACATCTTAGGATCAACCTTAACTCCATTCTTAGAAATCAAATGGCCCAAGTATTTAATTTCAGTGCAAGCAAAACGAAATTTTGACTGCTTAGCAAACAAATGGTTCTTCTCCAAAGTTCCCAACATAGTTGCTAAATGAGACAAATGAGATTGCCAAACATGACCTAAACACATCATTCATGAGTGACTGAAATGTGAATGGGCCATTAGTGAGTCCAAATGACATAACAAGGAATTCATAATGGCCTTCATGTGTTCTAAAACTTGTTTTATGAACATCTGCAGCTTTCATTCTAATTTGTTGGTAGCTTGATCTGAGGTCTAGCTTGGAAAACATAGTGGAACCAAACAACTCATCTAGAAGTTCATCCACAACTGGAATGTGGTACTTATCTTTTATGGTGGTCTCATTTAGAACCCTGCAATCAATACACATTCTCCACGATCCATTAGACTTTCTAACCAACAAAACTAGAGATGAAAAATGGGACTGCAACTCAACAACTATCCTTTCAATTTCTGTCTTTTGAAAGTATGGATATTTATAAGGTCAAACATTGATTGGCATTGACTCTTCTCTAAGGACAATCTAATGATCCTTAGATCTTTGTGGAGGCAGCCCTTTAGGCTCCTCAAAAACCTTGTTATACCTCTTTAAAAGCTCAGAGACTTCCTCTGCCATAACAGGTTGAGGTAAACTGTTTTTAGAACCTAACAATTGCAACCAAACTCCTTTACTTCCCACTTTAGTAATGGTCGAAAGCTCCTTATTATCAACCAAATCAGTAGCACACATAAGACCCTAGAGACACATCTGCTTCCCATTGTAAGAAAAACTCATTTTTAATGCCACAAAATCCCAAAGCATAGGGCCCAAGGAAAGTAGCCACTGAATGCCCAACACTACATCACATCCTCCCAATTCCAAGGCAAAGAAAGCAATTGAAAATATAGTGCCTTGTATTGCAACCCCAACTCCTGAAATTGTGCCCTTACTAGTCAACAATTCTCCATTGGCAACTCTCACATGAATAGGTTTTTCTGTTACTACAGACAAATTACAACATGATACAAGTGCAGTATCCACAAAATTGTGGGTACTGTCAGTGTTAATCAAAATGACTACTCTTCTCTTATTGATATGCCCCACTACTCGCATGGTCTTAGGATTCGGTGCACCAATCATTGCTTGTAAGGAAATAGAAGCAATATCAACTACAACCTCCTCCATAGTATCATCCAAATTAACCACATCCTCCACTTCATCATTTTCTAGGCTACTAAAACGCTCCATACCTTCCATTAAGTAAAGCTTAGGTTTGACACATTTGTGGCCTGGTTGCCACTTATCATCACAAAAATAACAAAGTCATTTCTTCATTCTTTCCTACATTTGCACCTCAGAAACTTTTTTATAAGGAAGTTTTGTTTTAGGTAAGGACTTAGGTGTGTCCAAGATGGATCCCATAGGACCACTTCTAGAACTAGATCCCTCAACAGAACTTTGGTGTGAATCAATAAAACCACCCTTCTAGGACTTCTTTGTACTCCAAATATACTACTCTTAGAGTTTTGACAATCCAAAAGCATCATTGAGAGAAGGAGGATTTAGCATCCTCATAAGTAGTCTAATGTCATCTCGTAAGCCACTCAAGAACCAACTTAATTTGTTTCTTTTTGACACACCTTTAATTCAATTGGATAACAATTTAAATTCTGACTTATAAGTTGTTACAAAACTGACATGCATTAATCGTGTTAAAGCTTCCATTGGATCATCATAAGCAGATGATCCAAATCACACCTGCATTGCTTTAGCAAACTCCTCCCATGAATGGAAAGCTCTAGCATCACTCGCATCCTGGAACTAGGTCAAAGCCTCATCATCCATGTGAAAGAGGTGAAGAAAATCCTCTGTCAAGGAGGAACTTGATGATAAAGGAAATACTGATTCGCCCTATAAATCCATGCATAAGGATTTTTTGTCCCAAATCTTGGAAAATCTAGTTTAATGCCTCTATGAAAACCTTGATCGCCAAACTCTCGATGTTGCACTTCATTCACGACTTCATTATCCTCACCATTAGGACCCTTTTCCTGAAAGTTTCGAGGCAATTGAACGTGGCCATCAGAACTACTAGTAGAAGTCTCGAGATCTGCTGTACTAATTCAGAAAACCTCTTGTCCAGAGTCTCCCTGTCATGTCGAGCTGCTTCCTATTGTTGAATCAAGATTGCTATTGTATCCTCTAATTGCTTTTACTGCCGTTCCTGTTGTTGCTCCAAATGCGTAACAACATCCACCACTTGAGCATAGGATCGTGTACCTTCTGCCATGGCACACTAACAACTGATACCAATTGTAATGAGCCCTTGTAACCTGACTATTTCAAAGAAGTAGACCTCCAGAAATGAAGATCTAGAGAAGGAAAGATAGGAGAATTTGAGAAGAGAAAGGGAGAGAATATGAGGGAAAGTTAACTGAATTTCAAAGTTGGTTCTGCCCAGCTCTTACGTTTCTTTTTATAGCCATGTATTAAACGCACCGTATCATCTTTGAATACAACCATTCTTAGTATATAATGAGAATGTTTTAGTAAATCATTTACTAACTCAGACAACAACGTATTGTTTTATTCCTTTTCTCACTCACCTAAACTACTCCTAACGACAACATTTCACCCATATTTGTAACATCCCGTATTTTAGTGTATTTTTAATGAAGGATTATTAAAATTAATTTAAGGATTTGTTCTCTTATTTTAAAATTAAGGGAGTTTTATTATATTATTTTTATAATATTCTTAAGTTGAGAAAAATTATTTTTAATGGGCTTTCCTATTATATTTATTGTTTTGCATTTAAAGTGATCTTTAATTTAAATTGATTTTTTTTGGGTTTTAAAATTATATTGTTTTAATTAAGCATTTTAATGCGTTTGGATTATTTTATTTAGCTTGCAGTTTTAAAATCTTTTTCGTTGGATCATTTTTAAGACCTCAAGATGTGAGGGCTGGACCTCATTTCTTTTCCCTCCATTTTCTTTTTCTTCTTTTCTTTCTTTTCTTCCCGTTCATTTCAGCATAGCCTCTCTCTCTCTCCCCTCTCTCCTCGCCATTTGGCTTTTCTTCTCCAGCCACCGCTGTCGGCCGTCCGTGGCCCTCACCGCCAGGACCATCAGACTCCCCAGCCGCCGGCGACCAACGCCTTCCAATCTCAGACCACCCCTCACCGTCGTTAGCCGCCGCAAGTCTTGCGAAGCCGTGGGCTTCTCTTCGTCCCACCGCCGCCGTCCGGCCACCATTGGCCATTATTTCTTCACTACATCATCATCGGCCCTCTAGCAAACCCAATGGACCCAACCTCAGCCCCGATCTGTCACCGGTGAAGCCTAACCGAACTCATCTCCGATTTCACATTTTCGGCCTTAAACCTCCGTTTCGGCCGCCACCCATGGCCAAAGGCTACCATCATTAGCTTCATCGACCTCCCTAGATCTTACCCTATCAATTCCAAGTCTTCGTTTGACCCCGTGTGAATTTGAGGGTGGATGGATTTGAGGACGGAATAATTGTGTGATTGGTTATATTGTGTTTTGGTTGGTTGGATAGTGATGTTGGTTTGGGACATAGCATATGCACGCATGTTCATGTTTGTAAATTGAAAATTGAGTTTTCATGTAATTGCATTTATGATCATATGGATATTTTGAAAACTAGGTTTTCATGTGGAATGGATTTTAGGTGCATGTGTATCACGACCCCAACCCGAGATGAGGCATTATCTTAGTGGAGTTCCTCTGGTCACTCTGGAGCGGAATATATTGAGTGACGTCCCCTGGGTTGTCACCGGGCAATAACGGGATCGGACGAGTTACATACCGACTCGTGGCCCTTCTGCTATCAGGAGCTAGAGGTTGACCTGGCCACGAACGTACTGGGTGTGGAACTGGACATCGTTTGTTATGCAGCCAGGACGTGCGGATAGTCCATAGGGCAGACCATGGTGCATATGGATTAATGGAAAGATGGATAATGGTTGTTTTCTGAAAAAATAGCGTAAGTATGATTTTGTGTCATTTTCTAGGAAAATGATGGATATTGGTTTTGGGCCATTTTCTGAGAAAATGGTGGAAATGTTTTAATGGAAATATTTTGAACCAAATGAGATTTTTAGCGTGTGCTAGATTTCATGCATATTGCATCATATGCATGCATGGTTAGTTGCTTTAATGTGTTTTTATCTCAAGATTGGTTGGGTTATAACTTACCTATGGTACCATTTAATGGTATTGC
Organism: Pterocarya stenoptera; assembly: GCA_003123785.1. NCBI lineage: Eukaryota > Viridiplantae > Streptophyta > Magnoliopsida > Fagales > Juglandaceae > Pterocarya > Pterocarya stenoptera. The sequence continues at coordinate 4,984 of QEOT01006026.1, forward strand.
AGATTTTGTTGATGATGATACAGATGTCAAACCTGAGGATTTGGCTCCTCTGGAGGTGTGATCTGGGATCACTCAGGTTTATGTTTCTATTTTCAAACTTGTATTATTTTATAGGACATTTGATTTATGTTTTTAAACACTTTGTATTTGGATATTTGTATTAAACTAAAATTCTGGTACTAGTGACTTATTTATTATTATCTGCTGCATATTTTATTGTGTACTGTTTACTGGTTGCACACACTTGGCACTTGTTGTTGGGATGTGTGACCGTGCTGTTATCATCTTGACGTCACGATTCCCGAGACTTTTTGCACGTGGAAGTCGGGGCATTACAATATTCAACTAACAGACTAATATTACACTAAACAAAATAATGACTCCTCTTCCCTTCCCATTTCTGCATCTGCTTCCTTTATTGCTACTAGCTTCCCCTTCCATTCCATTTGCTTCCCATTTCCTTTATACTCATAACATGGAGCTTGGGTTAAGCAATGACCAAACTCAGTGTGGAGAAATGGTCAGTGGTCCCAAAGATTCTTCCAAATGACAGTGGGTCCACCGTTCATCGCCTTCATTTATAGCTGACAAATGCTCTCCGTGTCGCATAAAGAATGCAAAAAAATCTAGTTAATAATTAAGAGCACTGACATTGACTTCTTCAATAATTTGAAGAAATGTAGATAAAATGATATATATTGACTTCTTTAAAAAGTAAAAATTTGAACTATAAGCTACAATAATTTTAAGTATATCTTCAAATTTGAAGATATACTATTTATCTTCAAAAGTAATATTTTATTGTAAAAATAATCCTAATTGTTTTGCTTTTCAGTTTTCATTTCTCAAGATTTTCACTTCTCCCAAACGCTTTTTTAATTTTATTTTGTGTTCAGTTTTGAAATATGTGAAGGAAGAAATATTATTATTAATTACTTATAAAAAAAGAAATATTATTATTAATTAATATATAGTTAGTGTAATTGTAAATATGAAAAAAGAATTAAAAATATTATTATTAAAAAAGTAATATTATATTATTATTTTGACTAATCAACGTGAGATATGGCGAGAGATTTTGAATTTATAAAAAATATTTTTTTTTTATCATATTTTAAAGATAATTTTGATCAAGCCAATGCCAGTAAGCATCCACTGTCATGTAACCACTTCTCCGGGCCTTCTGACTAGGATATACTAGATATTACTCCGGTAAGCTAATATCATGGTGAAGAAAGAGGCCCATATTCTCATTGGCACTCTCACATCCATTATTTCTAGAGGTCACGTTGGCGAAAAAAGTTTTTTTTTTTTTTTTTTTTTAAATGATATTTAATACCATCTAGTGCACAACTTGCTTTTTTTTTTTATAATTAAAAGTGAATAAATATAAGATTTATATAAAAAAATTAATGTCAAGAGTATGAAAGTCTGATGACTTATAACCTGATTCTCCAAATAGAAAATCTGGATTCGAAACCCCCACCCTTTATTAAAAAAAAAGAAAAAAATGAATTTTTTAATGATGAACCTCAAATTTTTTTTATAAAGAATGTACGACGTTTGTACAACCTATAATATATCTAGCATTACTAATTTGTTTATCATTAAAAAATTAAAATTTTCATGTGAGTCATGTATTTATTTATTTTTTAAACGAAATACGTAACGTTTGTCCATTCTATGACTATAAATATTATTATTTTTTTTTAAAGCTTAGTTGCTTACGTAGATTTTTGTTGGTACAAAAAGAGACTTCAGTATGAGATTTTAAAGATTGACAGATATTATTGACCATCCTCTTAATTTTCATTTCCTTATTATCTCCTTACGGCGTCTAATAATTGAATGATAAATAATCAATAATAAATATTTTTCCTATCATCTAATACCTCGTTAGAGGATGGTGTAAGATGATGACAAAAAGAATATTGTATAAAGCTTACCTTTACAATCTTGCTTCTCAATTTTTGTCTTGTTAGTCAATTACTGAACAGTTTTGCCACTTAACAAACATGTACATGCCAACGAATCAAAAGGTGACACTTAAAAAGAATCAAAATGTGCGATGGCGAGAGATGCAAATAAGTAAGCATTAGTAATGGTCTAGTCTTAATTTTGACTAGAATTTGAAATTTTGGTTATGACTAAAATTTTTGGAGAGGTTAATTCACATATTAAACTAGCCATTTTAAAGTTAAAATAGTAATATAATATTATATATTTTATCTTATTTTTAAAAAATTAATACTTTGTAAATAAACTTGTATTAATATTAAAATTTAATTATTTGTAAATAGTTTTGTATTTAATATTTAATATTTTGTATTAAAATTAAAATTAATATTTAATCTACATTGTACGCAATACCGGTTTTGCGAATACTAAATTACAACAAAGCCCGGACGAAACAATACTTGAGTTGAGGTGAAACGTATTTGGAGAGAAAAATTGGATGGAAGCGGAGAGAGAGAGATAGAAAGAAGAGCGAGGGAAAGAGAGAGGTAGTTGAATGAAAAATATCATGAAATATTGATTTGATTATTCTACAGTGACTATCCAAATATGACTAGAGGTCTTAAATTACTGTAATTCAAAATTTCATAAATATACTTTTAGCTAATCCAATGCTGGAGTTTTAACTAAAAAAAACTAAAATCTAGCTTTCACTGGCATTTGGCCAGTGCTCTAAAAAGACTAGCGGTTTAATTTTTTCTTCAAAAATGGAGAATGATGGTGTAGGTCTCAATTTTTTCATAAAACAATTAGATGTGTAAAACTAAACTTTACATGACTACTACCTCCGAACACATGAAGATGATATACTCATTATTTATTCGATGTGATATTTATTATAAGAATCTTTTCCATGCAATAAAGTGATCCATTATTTTCTTATCCTCATCCTTTTATGTTTCTTTTCAAAAAATAAAAAAATAAAAAAATTCTTGGACTTATAATTTACAAAAAAGTATGAAGAGAAAATGAAAATAATATGCCTACAACTATTTTCAGAGTTTGTAACACAACTTTATTTTAAACGAGTGACATTTTTACAAAATAACTTGAAAACGTAACGTTCATGTTTTACAGAAAATTCTCCATTTAAAATATGGTTATGTAAATTATTATAAAAATAATTATACGTGTATCAACACTAAAAAAAGTGACTTTGAACTAGAATTTAATTAAACTTTGGCTAATCGTACTAATACGCTAATTCAAGGGAGAAATGATATTAAAATTACTTTTAGATGAACTCCCAACTCTATGTTCACAAATGGCTTTTGATCGTGTTGAATGGTCTTTTTTGTCTCAAGTTCTTCTGAAATTTGGTTTTAATGTCACTATGGTTTCTCTTTTTCAACATTGTTTTTCAGGTCCACTTTTCTTTATTGTTCTTGATGGAGCTCATGAGGTTTGGGTTCAAGTCGACCTATATAGTAAAATATTATGATTTGACACAACACGAACGCGAGTTGAAAATACGATTTGCCACGCCTAGCTAATAGAGATAGATATCTAAGCTGGATTCTATTATATTTTATTAAATATTTTGTGCCTGTTTTTCTCTCACTTTAAGCCTTGTTTGGATAATAAGTTGATCTCAACTCAACTCATCTCATCTAATCATTACAATTTTTTCAAACTTTCAAATAAAATATAATAAACAATTTAACTTTTTCAAATCTCAAAATAAAAATAATACTAAAAAATAATATTTTAATAATATTTTATTCAACTTTCAATTGTTATCTCATCTAATCAATTCAACTCAACTCAACTCAATTCACCAATCAAACCTCCCTAAGTCTTTTCGAATAAAAATTCTAAAAAAATTTAAATCCTTTGGGCATCTGCATGAAATATCATTGACCACCTTAGAATATGCAAATATCATTTTCTTTCTTACAGGTTAGTTTCTAAAATATGTAAATCTCCTTAGAAGTCCAACGGAGCAATCTTGGTGGCATTTTAAGATGTCATGTATAATCAAGTTAGGCCCTAAGTACAGAAGTAAAGACTTTTGGAAAATTTTTATAACTGGATGCTGGGCCTGATAATGTGTCTAGTTGAATTTACTGCATATTTTTTGGTGGATGATTAGAATATGCTATGTGTCACCTCTCATTATTCAACTAGATCTGTAACACCCACAATTTTTTTTTTACAAAAGTATATTTACAAAATGATGAAATTTCATGTATCCAATGATCCATTAAATCTATTTTATATTAAAGATTCGTTTAAAGAATGGGATAAGATTGAAAATTTGTAAATAATAGTAAAATAACTTATAAATAGTAGTGAAATAGTTTACGTTAAGATATTTTATTAAATTTTTTGTAAATAAGAAATAAAAATAAAAATATTATTAAAATCTAATTATTTAATACCAAACCGAACCATACCGGTTAATCCTACTGCACATAAATCTTACACGCAGGAAAGCAAAGAATGTAATATATTAGATGTATAGTCAAGATATCGATAGCTAAAAATCTAGAGCCGATTTAATATTGAATGATAATTATATGTTTTCCCAGCGCAAAAAGACTGACAATAAATAAATACACAATATTACACATACATACAGTGCATGGCGTAGCCAGTGGCAACCACTAGTCAGGAGAAAGCAGCAGTGGAAGTCGAGAGAGAGAGAGAGAGAGAGAGAGTAACAATCTCAACCCAAACCTCTCTTATTGTTATTTCTAGCCGATCAGGCCGTCACCGTTATATTGATCTGTTTCTTCTCCTATAAAGTTCTTGGGAGAGACAAGATTCTTCTGAAGTGTGGTTAGGACCTCACAGGTAAGAAATCCGATACCGGGTTTTATATACTTGTTTGATTGGAGATGGCCCTAGTTTTGGTTGCTAAATTTCTTTAGAATTTGAAACTGCTTGGCGCGTTTGACTGGAAAAACTTGGGAGAAACTCTCGATTATCGATATGGGGTTTTCTGTCTGTTCTGTGTGCGTGTGCTTGATAAGAAATCGGTCTTTTTTTTCTAATGAGCATTTCTAATTAATTATGGGCTTCGTTTTTTATGTCAGTGGTATTGTTAACTACTAAATAATTAAGAAACCCCATCACACATTTTTTTTTTTTTATATGGGGTTTATTTAGTGTTTTGATATAATTAACACGTTCTTAGTTAAATTTTCAGTTGCCAATATGTGGGAAGCCGGAAATTAGCTCTCCCAGTTGGGATTAGTTTGTTGGGTTCTCTCAACCTGTATCTTTTTTGAAGGATTAATTTAGTTCTATATGTTTTATAGACCCTTCAATGCACTGTTATTGTTGCAATTTTGTTAGATGGTTGATCTAGCGCTCTACTTGTCTCTGCGCACCCATATGGGTACGGAAATTACTAACTATTATACTTTGGCTTGAATTTACAGGTGGTCAGGATGTCGACTCCTGCGAGGATGAGGCTGATGTGGGATTTTAAGAGGTTGCAGCAAGATCCTCCCGGAGGCATCAGTGGTGCTCCTCAATATTTGGTATACGACCAAAGTCCCACATTGGCTAGAAGTGGGGAGGATTATGGGTATATAAGGATGGACAAATATCTCCATTAGTATGAGACCTTTTGGGGTAAAGCCCAAGAGCAAATCCATGAGAGCTTGGGCTCAAAGTGGACAATATCATACCAATATAGAGATAGGTGGTGTCCATAGTCCTAGCCAAAATACCTCATACCAATGGAGATATTTGTCCATCCTTATATACCCATGGTCCTCCCCACTTCTAACCAATGTGGGACTTTGGTTGTATACCCAACACTCAAGACAACAACATAATGCTTTGGAATGCTGTTATCTTTGGGTACGTTCCAACCAAAAGCATAACTGTCTGTCTCTGTTTCAATATATGTTCTTTTTTCTGTGTAATGTATATGTTTATTTTGACTGTTCTAAATGAGTATAGCTCTGATACAGTTGTACTTATGCCCCTTCCTATTGTTGAATTGCAGGCCTTCTGATACCCAATGGGATGGAGGTAAAGTTAATTGTTGTGCCTAATCTCATATAAATAGGACTAACATGTTTTGATGCTTTTAGTTTTTTTTCACCTGCAACTATTCAAGTGCATGGAGAGGTTCAAAGATACTATAGTTTATTATTAGTGAACTGTCAAAGCATATTTTGAAAGCTAGACCTGTTGTTTGGTTGGTTTCCACTTTCTTTCTGTATAGGTAATTTGATCCCTGATTGTGTTTAGGAATTGAAATGGTAGCCCACTACCTTCTAAGTTTTGCTATTTCTGTAAAGATTGCCTGGGACTTTTATGGGGAAAGAACGTGCATGATTGGTCCTCCGTACATGGTGCAATCGCATGCATTGGTCATGTTTGGCTTGCTACACTGGTGTGCTAGGGACCATCCCATCTTAACTCATGCTGCAGTGAATTATTTACTACCTACTTCTTATGGTATTACTTGCATCCATCACTGTTCACATTCTAGTTTTGGGTATGCGTTGGGAGGCAACAAATTCATATCTCAACAAACCTTCCAATTTAGAAAAATTGGAAGGTTTGAGCTAATCTTGAGAGATGGGTGTGATTGTTGTATCTTATGTTGTCAACCATGCAACACGTAGTTGCGCGTGTGTTGTCGTTAATATGATATTTTTGAGCTTTTAAGTATGCTTAACATGGGTGTTACAAAAAAAAAAAAAAAAAAAAAAAATCTGCAAAATGGTATTTCTGTTATGCTAATTGTTTATTGGTGTTCTCTTTGAAATTTTCATTTGTATGACTGAAGTTATCAATATACAGGATGTATTGCTAGTACAGCTTTTATTGAGTATTCTATGTTCATAATGATATCTTTGAGTCCTCCAGGTACGTTTGAATTGACACTCCAGTTTACGGAGGATTATCCAAACAAGCCACCAACAGTGCGCTTTGTCTCTCGAATGTTCCATCCAAATAGTAAGTTGACAAACAATTTTTAACATCTACAATTTCTTGACATTCCTCATCCTTTCTGTTCACTTTGAATGTGTGAAAGTCACTTGTCAAAAAAAAAAAAAAAACATAGTGAAAGTCTAGACATATGCAATGATTACAATTTCATAGCGGTACTGCCAGGGCATGGCTTATTATTCCTTGTTCTGCCTTTAATTATTTTTGCTCCATAGATAGATACAAAGGAGGGTTCTCTTGGACCCTTGATTATGTCATTTATTCCTGTTGCTCAGCAGGGGTGTGTCTCCATGAGGGGTTTTGAATATTTGTTCTTTCTATAATATCCTAACTTCTCATGATCACAACCTATTTCTGTGGAAGGGCATTTGGTGGACTAAGGTCCCTATGACAGCTGCGATTTTGTTTGGACAGCCTCTCTGAGTCTCCAGGGAAGATTCTCACAATGGATAATCTAAGAAAAAGAAAAATCGTTGTGATTGATTGGTGTTGCACGTGTAAGAGGATTAAAGAGTTTGTTGATCATCGTAAACCCCATTGTGGGGTTTTGCTTTTGCTAGGCCAGTTTTAAGGGCCAGCACCCTAGTAGTTGGGGGGGTTTTGAACCCCTAACCTTAGACCCCATGGTCCCAAAGGACCAGGGTAGCACCCCATTGTGGGATTGCTAATGTTTTGTGGAATGAATTCTCAGCCAGTTGGGTCTGACTTAGTGACTTGGGTAGTGATCAGAAAAATGATGGACCTTTTTGGTTCTTGGAGGGGGTTAAGTGTGAGTCTACAAATTGCAGCAGTGTGAAAGATGGTCTCTACTTGCCTCATATGGTGTATTTGAAGTGTTAGGAATGCAAAAACTTCTATGATAAAGCACAGACATTGGATATGATCAAAAACTCCTTTTTAAATAATTTCCTCTTTTCTACATTTTGAATCTCGTTTGTGCCCCTTGTTCTTTTTAATGAGTTTATTACTTATTTAAAAAAAATTAGAAATTGAGTGTATTTATCCTTCACCTTTCTGTAAATACCTGTCTTTTCATTTCTAATGTCCATCAGTGGCCATGCAATGGTATTAGGTATTGAGACTGAGTAGGAAATAAGTTCATTGGGGTTGTGAAGTATCTTTTCCCATCTTTCGTGATACTATTCTCTGTTGGGAGTAAGTTTAAAAAGTTTGCTGAGATCTTTTGTTTGTGAACAACTTTAAAATTTCTAAGGAGAGATTTTGTTTGTTGGCATGAATTTCAGCCATTTATTGTTCTAAGTTCCTGTTTCTTATTTTTTTGTTCAGTTTATGTGGATGGAAGCATATGTTTGGATAATCTACAAAATGAATGGACCCCTATTTACGATGTGGCAGCTTTACTTACCTCTATCCAGGTATTAAATCGATACAAACTTGAGGACTGTGAATTATTGGTTAACATGTCATGATCATTTTGGTGTGGATCTAATGATGCTTACATACGAGTCCCTCCACCCCACCTTGTCTCTCCCTTAGTTTTCTATCTAATGCATTTAACTATATTTTCAGACCCAATGTTTCTCTTATATTACATGTCTCTCCCCACAAATTTTTATGTTGGTGCTTGTTTGTGCTTAGCTTGTTCAAATCATCTATACATTGGCAAAGGATAGGGCTGGGTAGTGGGCCCCCATTACCCAGCTGATCTGCCTAGCCCGCCTGTTACCCCAGACTAGGCAGGTTCGAAAGACTAAAATGTTATTTTTTTTTTTNGGGGGGGGGGGGGGTGGATGGTCGGTAATAACCCACCCTTCCACCTGCTTGGGTTATATGCATAACCTGAGATTACTCTCTTCAGCTGTTTCTCCCTTCTTCTCTCCTCCTCCTCCTCTTTTGGTCATGGTTCTTTAAGGCACGGATCTATAACTATAACCGTGGGTCTCGAACCTGATCTTTGATCAAATCTGATCTGACTAGATCTTTTGTTGTGGCTTGACTGTTTGAGTTTGATTGCGATTGGGATTTTTTGGCTGCTTGCAGGATGTTGAATCTGGATCTGATACTCTAGTCTTGTCTGAGGGCTCTGGACTGTGGGTTGGGCAATCCACCTGCTTGTTTAGTGGGTACAGGCATGGTTGGGGTTGGGGTTGAGATCAGTGAGGATAGTGTCCATCCTGCCCAGGCAGGGGAAGTGGCCGTCCACCCATTTTATTATGGCACACGGATATAAATACATGCTTGCTCGAGATGTATATTATAGTAATGCAATTGCCTCTGTCTGTGTTGTAGAAAGAATTGAAATATGTGATTTTAAAGGCTTTAGTTTTTATGATGATGTTGCTTGGATCTTATTTTAAACCAATCATCATTTTCTGGTTGCAGTCTTTGCTTTGTGACCCAAATCCAAATTCTCCTGCAAATTCAGAAGCTGCACGGATTTTTAGTGAGAATGAACGTGAATATAATAGGAGAGTACGTGAGATTGTTAAGCAGAGTTGGACTGCTGATTAGTTATTGTAGTTCAGGTGCTAGGGAACTTCAAATATATGCCAGTGGCCTGTTTAAATAACAATGGGACTCAACAATTGTGTTGTGAACTTGACTTGATTACTCGACATGCTTGTGTTTGCCACTTCTCTCTGACTGGAGAGATAGGTGAGATGGAAATACATGTATATAATCTCTGGTCAAACCATAGGAAAATTGGTAGCAAATAATATGGTAACAAATCAGGGCAAGGGGAGTTCTATTTACAATAATTTTTGTGATAAATGAATTGTAGCACAAAAGCATCAAGAAATACTGACAGCCACAGCATTATAATAATCTTCAACTAAAGCACTACATCTGTGTGCTTAGGTTTCCACTACTGGTCCATCCTTCTTGAACTTGAATTGAGTACTGCAAATTCCAGAGAACGTCTTCTATTGAAGGCCGCTTGCTCGAATCCTTGCACAGGCAGTTGAGAGTAATTTCAACTGTGGTCTTTAATGATTGGTATGCGAAAGATCCCTGGATGGAGGGATCGGTTGCAGCCCTTAATTTTGATGCTGATTCTGTCAGGCCATCCTCAAGCTGTGAAGGGAGCAAGCAATGACGAATGAATTCCAGGTTAGCAATGTATGATTCTACCAGCAAAGGAAGTTTCTCCTCATCTGAAAGTACTTCACAAAATAGATAAATAGCTGTATGAGTACCTGATGCTTTAGGTCACTCACTTCAATGGCTGATGTGATCCGTTTACCGGTTATAACCTCGAGTAGGATAACACCCAGCTGATAAATATCTTCTTTTTCGGCCATCTCAGTGCTGCATGTACAGGGCACATGAAGATTATACTGGGATTGTCAGAGCATTTGAGGAAACAAGGAAAGGAAGGGGAGAAGAGTATCAATACCTGCTGATATGATTGTCTTGTCCATGGAGAGGGCTCTCTGAAACTACCTGGGAAATTATATCAGCAAAAATTAACAGGGAAAATGGTTGAAATTCAACCATGATGACAAAAATTCCACAGATGAAAAGGGCTATTCTCTTTTAACCTTAAATGGCAAGGAGAAGTTATAGCTACTAATTTTTGCGGTGAGGCTGTCATCCAACAAAACATTGTCGATCTTTAAATTATTTCCAAACACGCCAGGTGCAGTCCCTGTGTGCAAGAACTGGACACCTCTCGCGATGCCAATGGTAATTGCCATTCTCTGTGGCCATTTCAGCATCTCCTTTTTTCTCCAGTCTGCCAAAATCAATTTAAAAAGCAGTTCATTGAGAATTTTGAGTTTGTTAAGGAAAGCAAAAGGGTTTTCTGTTGACTTTACCACTAAGATGATCCCTAAGTGATCCATTTGGGACGTATTCGAGAACAATAAAAACAGCGCTAGCTGCATTGGAATGGTCTTGATAATTGACAATGCAGTGTCCAAGAATGCTGGCCAAATGCCGATGTCTCATCTGGGATAACACTTCCATGTGCTGCGCCAAGCTTTGAGGCGAGATCTTTTGCTTCAATTTCAGGCACTTCACCAGGACCACCGAACCATCTCTTAGCCAACCTTTATAGAGCTGTAAATAAAGCAAGTACTTTCAGATGGGGAGAGAAGTGAAATAGGGTTCCCTCAATATATGCTAATCCGACAAACTGTTTGAATCAAATGATTTTACCTGTCCTTGAGATCCTTCCCCAATCAAATTTGAT
>QEOT01006028.1:0-45836 GCA_003123785.1 Pterocarya stenoptera
CAGAACTGGGTTTTCACTTGCAATTACAAGGTTATTCCAGCTTGAATCTGTCACCACTTGAACTGCAGATTTCCAAGTATTTGTATCAATTAAAAGGATTGTAAATTTTCTCAGAAAATATTAGGAGATATTGGGGGAGTAACCTTTGAGAGAAAATGACAACTACTGAATCTCTGACTGCCTTCTGTTTTCGTTCTCAGCATTCAACAATTATATGATGGGGGAAAGGAGACAAAGGCAGTTGCAGTAGTAACTCTTAATAACTTAGCTAAAATGAAAAAACAACAAAAAAGCCTTAAAACACACACCCCTCGGTGGTTTTTGCTGCTTCTGCTGCTATATTTTGCTAAAGACTTATTAAAGAGTTAGCAGCTAACCTTCATCCAGAGCTTCCCGAGCTTTGCAGACAATGCTCGATTTTCGGGGTCTGCTTTTGAGGGAATGAGGATAAGATGAAGATGATAAAGAGGATGTAAGAATGGACTTCTTCAATCCGCTACATATCGGCAAATGATTTTTTTTTTTTGAATAAAATGGATGATAACATTGTAGAGCAGCAGCTCTAGTGGTGCAAACTGTGCTCACTTGAAAACAGTTTTCCAGAGCCATTTTTTCCCTCAACAATTACAATATTTTTTTGGTTTTGCGAACAGTATGACTACAAGATTTTCAAGAGTTCTCCGACTTTTTTGTAAGTGGATATTATTACAAGATTCTATGGTCGTAAGAGTGCTCAAATTCATGTGGATGGCATTTATGTACCGAACACTCAATTTGTACCACTCAAAAAGTCATGAAAATTACCCAAAACACTCTCCTTTTATAGACAGATGCAGAAATCCAAATCATCCCAGTTTCCAGGATTTATCGACCCCTTCATTGGTGGACCACAAATTTCTCATCCGTTCAGCAGCTTTGACTGCTTTTATTTTCACAGATGGTTCTCAGCATGAGGCTCAATTCTAACCCAATCCCTTTGGGCAAGCATGATATATTACAAATTGATCATTAACAACAACCATAATAAGATTTTAATATATCATTGGAATCCCTCTAGATATCCTTTCTGCTTTCTTGTCCCCTTTTGAGTACAATATATCCTTTCCCCATATAGATTCACTGCATAAATAATGTTCCGTGTACCAAAAAACAAGATACCGCACTGACTCATGACCAACTAATGCTGGGAGAGAGGGAAGAAGATTTGATAATAGCAAAAAATGGTTCTCATAATATTTTCTATTTAGGGTGTTCAAGCCATACACGCTGTCCATGCAAGCCATGTAGCTCCAGGTGATGCAACGCACTCATCGTGAGCCGCAGCAGATCCCATACCCTTGCATGCGCATTCAAAGGAATCCGCCAAAATACCACTGGCACCTTCTAAGGCCTCCTCCACAAATCATCCGTTATATACAGCTCATGTAGTGTGCATGCCTCTGTGCGTAGCACAAGCTGTACAAATTCCGTTAGTCTAGAATATTCTTTCATTTTCTGTATAAAAAGGCACTCGACCTCATTGTAATGTTTGAAACACAGAAATATACAAAGATTTATTTAAGCATAGGGGAATCTAAACACCGGTACAAAACATCTTTTACTATCATCTAATACATATCCAGTCTTAAAATGAATATTCCTTCAAATCTGCCCTCGAGTCACCCACTTCTGGGTCAACCATGCACTCTTCTTCAGTAAGGGGAGGGAGCTGCCTGGTCTTGCGCTTCACGTTATGCTTGTGCCACTCACCCTTGAAGTGATCCCTGAACTCCTTGGAATCCCCGAAAAATGCATTGCACGTACTGCACTTATTTTGCTTCCCCTCCCCCTTGGCATTCCCACTTTCAACAGAAACAGTGGTCTGTTTTTGGAATTTCTCGCTTAGTTCAGATGTATATTTAGCAGATTCCTTAGAGCCTGATGGCATGTTGTCATAATCATCATAATCATCTACATGGGTATCATCTCCCTCCACATGCACAGAGTGTGCAAGAACTTCAAACCGTCCTTGCAAATTGCTCACAAATTCACTAGAGTCCCGATATAAACCCGGATCAATTTCACAAACCTGCACCAACGACACAAATATTGAACATTCAGGTAGACAGATTGCTTCATTTAACAAATCCCATGTAGTATAGAACAAAAGTAACTTCTAATAAGAGATCAGTGATCATAAGTGTACATGACTATACCAAGCTAATTAGCATGATTGAAGTGTACCAACTGGTGGTATTTTGAATTTAGCAACAGATTATGAAAAATACGTAAGTAACTTTCTTTCGCTTAATTGGAGACCACTTGGACCTCTGAAGGTAATATTTGATCCTCGATCTGGTATACTTATCTAGCTAAATTATGATAGACAAAACTACACAACTTACATCAACAAAACGAAGAGTGAAAAACAGAATCGCCGCTCAGTCTCTGCTATTCGGTCTAATCTATATATCACAAGCTTCACACTGCCGATATATATATATATATATATATGAGTGCAATTTGATAAAACCACTGCTATTCAATTTACTCATTTTCATTCTTTCCATGTAAATATAACTAATTTACAACACCCAAGAGCATGTGCATGCAATCATTACTTTGAAATTTGAACAGGCATGACGGTTAATGGTAAACTAGCACTAAAAACTGATATGTGAAAAGGAAATGAATAGATCAAAGCTTAAAAGCCTACCATAGTTGGCAGTCAAGACATCTATAAACAGATAAAAAGGACCCAGACTTACAATAGACGGCTGACTTCCAAAATCATCTTTTGAAACAATGGTAGCATTCCAGATATTCAGCTTCTCCAAAAGAGAGGAATAATTCTTTTCTGGAACAAAGAGTCGTAATCTCATTGGCGACCGTTTTATTGGAAAGAGCTTCTCTAGCTCATGTATAACTTCCAGAGCCTGCAGAAGTTGTGTCATTGCTAGAGAACAAAATATTTATGCATCATACATTCTCAATGACGAGATGGCAGTGAGAAAAAACTAATATCCTTTTGCACCATCTTAAAATTGACATGTGCAGGTGTAAAAATTCCACCAAATTTAATACCATCAATCCCTTCGTCAAAATTTACACACCCAAATGCAGCAAATAGATTTACCTGCTTCTTTGAGCTACCATGTGGATCAACAGCAAAATGAATTTCATGCATAAGTCGCTCAATCATGCTAATGGTGTAAGGACGTTGAGTTTCAGGATTGAAGGTCTTCTGCATAACAATGGTTGCAATATCCCGAAACTGACTAGATAACTGAGATTCTCTCTCCTTCCCAGCCACTTGAAGATCTCCTTTATCCAAAATCTGCCACCAATACGTATACAATTCAATTTATTAATCCAAAAACAAATGAAACCAACATTAGACCTCTAATGGGTTCACTCAGCCGGTAACATAGCATATGACATGTACCATTGCAACAGTGGAATAAATTAATGCATCTCACTGACCTCCAAACATATTTTTCCCTGATCATCAGTTCCAAAAGCCGCAAGCAAATCTTTTGACTTGGAAAGAACTCCTTTTGAAACATTTGAATAAACCGTCTGCGACTGCAACACTTCATCCAAATCTTTCTCGCTGTTCCCAAAAAATCTCATCACAATGGTAACCATTCACATATCGAAACATTCAAATCTTGGTGGAATAAGTGAAAAATATCCAAGCACTAAATTGGGCAAATCTATAGTCAATCGGCTTCTCGGACAACAATATATTCATAAATATTTGCTCATGGACTGAATTTTCACTTTAAATGTTTTACTTTCAGACTTTACTACTCCCTAATCCCTAGCTTGTATTTAGGTGTTTCTGCTTGTATACTTCCTGTGTACTGGGACTATGTCTATTTACTTGCATTAATAAACTCTCTTATTACTTATCAAAAAAAATATTTGCTCATTTACATGCAATGTTAAATTAAATTCTAAACCGAGGTTTGCTATAGAGGACAGCATATATACATACATATATATACGGTTGGCCAATAAACTTAAAAAACTAGGGTTCCACAAGAGGGGAGAGAGAGAGAGAGAGAGAGACATACACGCCAGAGCGCCAAGAGAGAACCTTGTTCTTGTAGCAGGCGATCTCGAAGCGAGTGCCATGCTTCTTGAGGCGGACCACAGCAACATTCGTCAGTCTCTTTTGCCCTACTGGCTGCACCAGTATCCGAGACATTTTTCCTCCTTTTTCTTGCCTTACCCCTTGCTCCCTGCTCCCACAAAGCCAAAACGATGATCAAACCCGTTCTGTTTGGCGATTTTGATTATCGCTACCCGATCACGTCTAAAGTTTTTCAAGCTAATGTTATCCCTATCCCCAAAATAAATAGGATTATGACACTGGTCACTGGGATATGAAATTATTAGGACTAGTTCAAACAACCCAAAAACCCCAGTAAGGATTTGGCTGTTCGTGTTTTAGTTGGCTAATTTGGATATGTACGAGACCATGCTTCTTTGACAACAAATCTCTTCTTCTCCAAAACAACCTTGGTAACTTGTAAACACAGATATGAAAACTGGAATGATGGGTTTTTATGTTGACTCTAGGAACCCCGAGTTCATTTTTTACTTCCTCCAGATAAAGAAAAAATAACTGCTTTTTATAAAAACAACAATTAGAAAAAAAATGGGTACGAAACAATGACTAAGATTTGGATGAAAACCACCCAACTAAAATCCAAAAAAAAAAAAACTAAATCACAGTTTCTCTGAAACGGGAAAAATAAATTGCAATTTACTAGCAGCAGAAAGATAAGGATACGCAGGAAGGAATAAAAATGTCAATCTAACATTGTGGAGTACAAATATAGTCAATCTCCAGTGTCCGTGTCGGATTTAGACATGGGTTTTTGCAACAACGTTTAATAAGTAAATACCCGTGGCGTGGAGTGGGCGGTGGACGTAGACGTTCGGCGGAGGAGCACGAGCTGCAACGGAGCGGATCGAGCAACACTAGCGGACCGAGCTGCTATGACTACGTGGAGGTGGCGTCGGCGTCGGTGTCGGTCTTCGGAACGTGGAGATAGATTGACAGAGAACAAAGATAAGAATGAGGAAGTTAGAACTTAGGTATTTTCGCGAAGGGGTGACACCGTGACAGGCAGTCGAACACGAAGCGGAATTATCGTTTTGTCCCCAGTTTTCAAGTTATTCACGAAAATGCTATTTAAGTATATTTCGGGCCGGAATATCGAAATCCGGCCGGAACGGCCAAAATTTAATCGGGAACGGAATATCCACTATGTAGTGCCGGTTACTATTTCGGCACGGCGACGTTCTGAAACGGAAATGAAAACATCTATTTTAGTAAAGAGAAATGCTTAGGACCGGTCCGGCTGATTTTCACATAAAAACAGCCTGCCTATTATACAGTTACACGTGTGCCTTCCACTATATCTATCATAAACCAGCAAACATCAGAAAATTGATTTCAAACGTCCCTCACACAGCCCTTCGTCCTTCGCACCATACCAAATCGCAACCCCGAATCGCACCTGCACCTGCCTTCGTCCCAAAATTCATTTCCCCCTCCCCCCTTGCACGAAACAAGAAAATTCATCCTCTCTCTCGCACGAAACAAGAACGACGAGGAAGAAGACGGAGCTTTGGAGCGGATTTTGCTGTCTTGTTGAGATTAACGGACACCAATAAGATATAGGCACGTAAGCAATCCATATAATAAGCTCTTGAACCTCACCACAACAGATTTTAGAGAAAAAAAACCTTGCATTTTATGTCTCTGCTGTAGTTTTTCTCTCTCTCTCTCTCAGCTCACTCCTGACGACTTCTTCTCCACTCTCAGCCGCTACAATTTTTTCTTCACACGGTTTCAACCATTCGCTGCCGCTGGGAAGATTTCGCCTCCACAACTAGCCTGTCGTCGTCCTCAGTCCTCCATAGTCTGAAAATGGTTTGTTTTTCTGTTTTTTATTTACTTTTTTTTTTTTTTTAATTTTGGAAATGCATCTTTGTAGTTGGAAATGCCCGATGATTGAATAAAAAATTTACCCCAGTCAAAAAGTTATAATATCATCATAACCCAGAAAAAGACCATTTTTGAGCAACTGAGCGATTAGTTTCTTTGTCAATGTAAAAGCTTGATTCTCTGTGGTCTACCGTATTTCAGAACGTGTGTTTTTTCTTACGTGTCGTGCTCAGATTAGAGGGCTGTTTTTAGGAGAAAACCAGCCGGACCGTTGGGAAGCGGCTCTCTTTAGTAAAACAATTATATTCAGATACCTTACACCATATATCTGTTTTTATTATATATTTTTATTTTTTCTTCAGTTGTATAAACTATAAAGTAGTACTGCTGAATAGAAAAATTTACTTTAGTAATTTCTTATTAGCACAATGTTGGCACTTTGTAATAATATAGGAGTAATGTTACATATAATTGTAAAATGTGTAAATACTTCACAATCATTTTAAAAAAAAAAAAGATTTATAATTAAAAAATTATTAATTTTTATGTGAATCTCATATTTATTTATTTTTTTAAAAAAATTACCGAACACCAACGCGCATAAATATCATTTCTTTTCAAGAAGATAAAATATTAGAACCACAAAACAGAAAATTTTGTGGATATTAAAAATGGGCTAATTATTGCAGACAATAATGGGCCAGCGAAACTGATATTGGATAAGTGTACAGTTACTGTATATGGGCTAGAGAATGCAGCAAGACTTTAATGGGCTTAACATAAACAGTTGGGTTAAAACATGGGCTGGTGTTATTATTCTTATTATTTTTATATTAGTAATTTATTATTCTCTCTTATTCATCTCTCGGTCTAAATGAGTTATAATCGCATTATTAATTAGCTTCAAGGACTCATAAGTAGGATGTCATATTTGAAGGAAAAAAATATATATCAAATTAATTTGTAACTTATGTGTACAGCAGAAATAAATGAAATCTTAAAGAGAACGACTACAGATACAAAGAAAATATACAAAAGTAAATCAACAAACTGACGTGACTTCATGATTATATGTAGAGAAGGGAACATACCTCAGACCCAGAAAAAATGAAAAATAAAAATCTAATACTCTTTTTATCGCAATGATCTTCTCTTCAATCCCTTGAATGAAACCACATATTCACTTCAGGAGCAAAGGCTCCATGTATGTGTAAATGTTTATATATATAGACGTACTGGAGCTGCATGCATGCAACTCTGGCCTGCAAGGGCTAGAACTTAGAGTCCTTGTCTTGTAGGAGATCGACTTTTTCTTCTTCTTCTTCTTCTTTTTTTTTTTTTTTTTTTTTTTTTTTATAAATATTTGATTTAATATTAATAAATATTCATCTAAATATAATATTAAATCTGCTGGACAAAAATAAATACGTACATTATATAATATTCAGAATAATCAATTCCCATTATATAAATTTATCTCAAGAGGATATTTTGATCCACAAGAGATTATGGATTAATTCTGTCTTGAATATTTTGTACATTTCTAGCCAGCCTAGTTTGGTTATACATCTTATCCAATCTCATTTCATTTAATCATTACAACTTTTTTAAATTTTTACACAAAATACAATAAATAATTAAACTTTTTCAAATCTCAAAATAAAAATAATATTAAAAAATTATATTCTAACAATATTTTATTCAACTTTTAATTTTCATCTCATCTGATCATTTTATCTTATCTGTGTACGTAACCAATAGCTAGGACCTCATGATGTCATTCTTAATAACATGATATAACTTATTATATTATAAATTACAAAGGACTTGTGATATATATATATTTATATCTTCTGTATATACATTAATCACATATAAAATATTATAGCTTATGGATTAAACAAATACAATGCATGCCCAAAATTCATGTGATTTATAACTGTTCCAACTTCCTACATGTTAAAAGTAACCCTGCCAATTAATAAAACGTGCCATATATACACACACACACATACCTAGATTAATGGGGCAAGCTAGTGCAACCATGATCTAATAATTATTTCTTTCATGAAAAAAAACCCCCCCCAAAAACAAGGTGTGAGAAATGAGACACGTCCACCATTACCCAACTGAAAGGTACTGGCGGCGTATAGCTTGATCGAACAAATTACCAACTTTGATATGAAATGCTAATGTTGACGTCCCATCACTGGAGGCAATTAATGTGCATAGTTGGGTTGGGATAGGAATTAAGGATTTAAGGCTTCATTAGAACTCGATCATTGAGTGGACCAAGATCATGGTTAATTCCTATATAAATTTTATATCTAGGGCAATATTCTAATTACTGGATCTTTAATTTCAAATCCTAATCATTGATCTCATGAAATTCATTGGTAGAGATTTTTCTATATGATCATCGATCAGTAGTATTTATCACTTGAAAACCCAAATATATATATATAATCTTAATATATATTGATCATCTTTAGCACATTGAAAATATATTACAGAATATATAATAAACATGCTGATTTAGTAAAATGTTTGTATTAATATCGGATCATGTTCTTTTAAGACTCGCGCCTTTGGATAAAGAATATCTCAGAATATCTGTAAATAGTTGTAGTGAAATAGTGGTACAGGATATTTTGTGAGTTTGAACTAATTCTACAGATCATCATGTCGATCGACCTGATCTCTGAGTTGTTTTCAGCACCTATAGCTAGCGTAACCCGAACAATGACAAATAATCCAAAACGTGTGATCTATGACCTTATGATTAATAGTTGAGATTAGACACATTAGATAAAGGTTGGGGAATTTAATGTTCTAATTGACCATTTTAAAAGTAAAAGGTAGCTAAACTGTCATTGTCTTAGAGCACTAACACATTGTACTAGTACTATTATTTGAAGGCCAGATTTCTCAATGGAGAATATAGATATAAGGAACGCCGTTGTACGTTTGCTGAAAATGAGATCAGATCATAAGAAACGCAATCAAACACCAACTAACTTCACTTAATTGACCCTAGCTAGCTTGGCCTTTAGAAACACATTCATATTGTAGCTAGTGATCTGGTTTATTCTGTTCTGTAAGCATAAAATGACAAGAAAAGTCTACCAAATGATCAATTCTTATGGGTTACTTCATCCTTGTGTTGGATAACACGTCATGATATGTGTATATATGAATATAAATATATATATATTTATGTATATCATTAATTAATCTGCCAAGTTAGTTCATGACTTTTTCGGGTCTGCGATGGATCAGTCATTTAAGACAAACAAGACAACAACGATGATCTTTTGATCAGAAAAAGTCATCGGAAAAATTATTTCCGGCGATTTTAGATATTATTTTCAGCTAGCTATATATATAATCATCGTCAGAAAAAGCCTATAATCTTGTAGTGTGGATGCATCTTATATGATACTGACATTGCAGAGTCTCGTTTCAAATCAAGATTTGATATCATGTTAAACTATCAGAACTTATCGTAAAGTTTATATATATAAATCATGAAAGAGATCATAAAAATTTGACTATTTAAATTATAATGGTCTTAATAGATACATATTAACCCGCATCAATTGAAATGATGAGTGGGGGACAAAGTTTGGTTACTGACAATATTGTTCTTGTTTGCATGTGTTTCCAATATGCAAAGCACATGTTTTTCATTATTTGTTGAAAAAGATCGAAAACAGATCGATCAGAAACCTTAAGTAGTAGTCATTTCAATAGCCAAACTCCTCATATATAGGTCTTTTATGTTGCATCAGACATGCAATTTGCAAGGTCGATCCATATATCAACAGCTTAATTAGGTCAGTCCTATCTGATCTTCTCTCTTTTTAGGCAAGTGCCAGCAGCTAGTACTACTACTGTTTGTGGAGGTTTAATGAAGGCCAGCATCATCAGCAACTACCCAACAACAGAAAGCATTTATTGAGAACAGGATAATGAGGTAAGCTTTGCAAAGCAAGAGGTGCAAAAAATATATATCTCCATCATAATGGAGATATTCGTGTGTGTGTGTGTGTGTGTGAGAACAAATTAGAAGGTGGGACGTGAATAGTCAAAGTAGTTTGTTGCATGTTTTCAATACCTGTTGATGTAAAAGGCAAGGTAGAGAGAGAGAGAGAGAGAGAGAGAGAGAGAGAGGCCGCCAAGGGTTGCTTATATATGGGTTTCTTGGGAAGGTAAGAGAGAAAAGGTATCTTATGGTTTTCATATAAAGACATAATTCTGAAGGAAATGGATGTTTTGGCTGTGCAAGTAATAACAGAACTTGCTTTGCAATTAGTACTGTTTGAAAGATATTCGTTACTTTTCATAAATGTAATTGCACGCAACATGATCCACATGAAACTCATCACATGCAGTCTGCAGATGGATCAAACCAGCAGCTAGCAGACGTATGTATTCTTCAAACGGTTAATTATTTCTCTCCTGGAATCGAAGATGCATACAAAAAATATGCAGAAAACAGCTAGCTAGCTAGCGAGGCAGATCATAATCACTAATTTTCATGAATATTGTAACAAGTCAGCTAGCTAGCAGCTTTTATAAGGTAATATGATCTTTGAAAGCAGCTTTCTAAAGCCACATTAACCTTGTCATGATTTCTACAACCTTATAATTGGCTGCATATTGTGACTTGTACTGCTGCAATACCATTACGTACTGATGAGGGCTTTAATATTAAAACAAGGAGAACATGAGCCTGCTCAGACATTTAGTGAGAAAGATCTCTAGGCAGAGAGATTTTATATATATATGCCAGGATCAGATGATCAACAGCCTGAACATGCCGATATCCAGTTAATTTTGCTAAGCTCATGATACTGATCCTCTTGATACCTCGTTCATCTATTAGCCCTCAAGAACAGATATCCTGTACCACTATTGACATATATAATCTTGCACATTCAAATTATTATGTTTCAGCATGCTGCATATAATTAATATCACACGTTAAGATTTGGGCACCTATTTGACGAGAAATGGCATTTGAAAGTGCAATTTATGTTAATCATGTGTGTTAAGATTCATATAATATAAATAATCAAATTTACCTCTAATTCCTATAAGTTTTAACATTTTGGGATAAGTGGTAATTTCACATTGTATCAAAGCTAGCAGAGGTTTTGATTTCGAACCTTGACTCTACACTCTACTTAATTTAATTAAATATTCTACGTGTTAGGTCTACTCATTGAAAAGAAGTTTGGCCCATACGTGAGGCCGGGGGAGTGTTAAGAATATAATATAAATAATTAAATTTACCTCTTACTATTATAAGTTTTTGGAACAAGTGATAATTTCACAATATGATAGTTTTATGGCAAAAAAGGCGATCACAACTTGGAGGGTGTAAATTGTATTGTTCTAATCAAAATTATCCATCAATGGCCCCCCTGATATGCATTGGCACATTCATTAGTTACAATTAGATACCGATTTCATACCAAGCTAGGTACCCACTTGACCAATGTTGCCTCTGATTTTCAGTGTTTGAATGATGAATTTTCAACATACTCCTTAATTTATCCTCTAATAACACAAATAAAATCATAAATTGGTGATTTGGAGTAGTCACATGAATGTTTAATCTTCAACATATATAAAGCATGCGAACAATTCAAATGTTCAAGTCAATAAATGCGTGCTGCCTCCATTTGCTTTATTGTGGATTAGAAAAGTACCAAATGTCTACCTCATTACGGCTAGAGCTATTTGCTTTTGCCATAAGAAAAAAGTTACCAAATTCAAGACAACATCTTTAATTTTGCTGCTGCGATCAATTCCAAATTTGAGATATCACCTGATCAACTTGGCCTCTTCCTAAAATGTTTACTTTTTATAACTTCCATTAATTTAGACATTGAAGTTGAAATATTCGTTTGATCATGACCTTACTTGATAACTAGTTAACATTTCTAATATGTCCTCATGTTAGAATAATGCTGGATATAATTAGGGTGTGCAAGCTTTGCATACTCTCTTTGAAAAAAGTGGAGTCTAAAAAAAAATATTTTTTTCATGTGGATCCTATATTAATTACCCATTTTTTTTCAAATGACTTGGAGTGCGTAGAGTTTGCATATCCCAAAACTGTAAATATTATTTTTTTTCCTATTATTTTCTTTATGTTATCATTCCGAGATTGCAATTTGCATAAATGGCTAAGATCAATCGATCACCTGCTATATATATATATATGTAGTTGTGATATTCAAACCTACAAATATAAATTTCAAAAAATTTAGAAAACCAACGGCCAGCTGCTAGCTATTGATGGAGTCATAAGGTCTTCAAGAAAAATCAAACCTAACCCCAGCATATCAGGGGGGGGCATTGAAAGAAAAATCGAGTTTGATCAAGATGAATGAACATTATAAGTTAACCAGATTAATTATTAATATTCCAATATCACCCAACTACAAATTCTATAAGAATAAACAACATGGATGAAATATATATATATATATATATTTGATAGGATGGACCTGTTAGATTGGCACATTCATTAGTTACAATTAGATACCGATTTCATACCAACTGGACCAATTAATGATGTGTAGTTTAATTTATTTATGTTGATGTTAATGGATAAGCGATATATTTTAAGCATATTTAGATGGGAAGAAAGGTTTTCGATTTCGTGGGGTATGAAATCCTAATCAGTTAAGAAACACAATACATTAATATATACTTGATCTTCACAAATATGATCAAATCCCTCTCTCTCTCTCTCTCTCTCTCTCTCTCCCTCTCTCTCTCTCTATATATATATATAATATATATACACACCTAACTTGCCATCTGCATGCATGGAAGTATGGAAAAAGCTAGCCAGGCAGACGGTTTACCAGTAGTTTTCTTGATGCTCATGTACTTGTTCGGCATTTGGTTAACCCTGAGCCTGACAGTTTCTCGTTTAAAAACAATGAAGGATTGACTGCTAGACCTAACCTTTCTTTGAACTTTCTCCATATATAGTTTTTACTGCAGTAGTTTTGTCTTTTGTTTTCTTCTTTTCTGATCATCAACCAAATTCTTTTTTTTATTAATGCACTAATTTTGCGTTGTCATAATTACATATATGCATGATGCTACCATGCCACCTCACTTTGCCCTCTCATTTTGACCGCTTATGTATTTATTTATTTTTTTAATTTTTTTTCTTTTACTTAGTACTGTCTAAGAAAATGATTATTAGTTTATTGGTGTATTTTTTTTAAATATTTAAATGTGTTAAAAAATGTAAAGAAAAAAAGATGAAAAAAAATAAAAAGTGATATTTGTACTAGTGGGCACGCCTAACGGTCAAAGTTGGGTGGCACGCTAGCACTACCCTACATATATATAGAAGCATGTTCCAAGACTTACACATATGAGTTATTCTATTCTCAAGCTAGCCGGTCATGTAGAGATCACATGACCATCCACGTTACTTAAATTGTAAAATTTGATTATTACGATTTCAATTTTAAAAATTATCTTTCAAATTAAATTAATTATGTTATGTAAGCATTTTATTTGGTGTGCTCTACACACTGATTTGAGAATATAATTTTTCTTTAAGGAAACCAACCATGCATGTGCATGATGGCTAAGAAAAAAACCTTATAGGATTTTCCCAGTATTGATTTGTTGCTGTTATCAAGTCAACATTGATGTAGCTAGTTTGATCTCCATAAAAAACAAAATTACAGGGCCATTGGAAAAAAAGTAAGAGATGTCATCTGATCTCAGCACATATAATAGTTATGAGATATGGGTACTTTCATTAGCTCACTGAAAATTAATTGGGACTTTTCCAAAAAGAAAAAAGAAAATTGGGGTGCAGCTAGCACCCATGACAATTAATTAAGAGTCTAATTTAATAGGGTTTAAGGGTGCCAAAAATCAGTTGTAATTTACTGTAAACCAGATCAACCTAAATTGTCTAACCTTCTGTAACCAAAATGGAAAAGAAGAAGAAAATATTGTCATCCTTAATTAATTGATCTTTAATTGGATCAGATCCATTAATTAATTATCTTGAATTCAATTAATAATTAATTCCTTTAAGCATAAGCTAATTATCTCATGCTAGCTGTACTACAAGGCACGAGTACAATATAATCAATATCTTCCAATTATAGCAAGATTATGATCTGCTTCAGAGTTCAAGTTACATACATATGACAACCTTATGATTGCCAAATTTGATCTTCTATATATACTAATTCAGATTCCTGCATGCATGTGCCAGATAATTGAACTGCTTCCACTGATCATCAGAATTTGCGCGCATGATCATGAGCAAAAATGGAGAAAAGTTTAATTAATGATATTATCTTGTGCTGATATATATGGTCCCTTTTTTCATACCAAATAAGAGACTATATTCAGGATTAATATCTAAATATATAATAATAATTAATAATGTTATTTGGTATTGAGTTGTTTGTCACCAATATTCAGTACTATTAGTTTAAACTTATATTAATGGTGGTTAGTGCAAGTACTATTGAATATATATATACATATTATTCCTTTGAGATTAATTAATTTCAGATCGTGAAGTACTTATCCGTTTTCTTTTTGTAACCAGATATATACCTTATACATAAAAGAAAGTAGGAAACCTTTTAATTATAAGACTAGGAGAAATGTCCCTTTGATGAAAAAAACACTACAATGTCGAAGTCCCTGGGTTTGATTTAACGTGGTACCATGGATTAAGAATTTGAGAGAGAGAGAGAGAGAGAGAGAGAGAGAGAGAGAGAGAGAGAGAGAGAGAGAGAGAGAGAGAGATAACTGTAAAGCTAGGGTCATTGGATGATCAACACATTACAAATACATAGGCTTATTAATGTGTCGTGTAAAACCAACAAAAGTGACTTGCCATCCACAACCCTAAACCAACCCCTCTCCCCCCAACTTTCTTATTCTGTTGGTACTCATTTCTTCTACTCCTTTATATCTTCCTGTGGACTTCTCTTTGGTGTATTTGATGTCATAGAATTCTAACAGCTATTCTGGTGGCACCCCACAACGCGCGCCCTGAAGCTGCTGCCATGGAGGATTCTGCAGCCGGTTCTAGTGACGATAACAAAAGTAATACTACTTGTCCCCGAGGACATTGGAGGCCCGCTGAGGATGAACAACTCCGGCAACTGGTGGAACAATATGGAGCTCAAAACTGGAACTCGATTGCAGAGAAGCTTCAAGGAAGATCAGGTATAATTAATACATGATACTCAGATTAACCTCTCTCTCTCTCTCTCTCTGGGATCTTGGATTTTACTAGAGTATTAGAGTTCAAATTTTGGGATTGAATTTTCTCTGGACAAATCTTGATATCCTAATCTGATCTAAGTGCTTAATTTAGGAGGTATATGTTACACCCAGCTAGCTACATGCTCATGAAACCAAAGAAAATTACAAAATCTCTCTGTCTCCTTCTGAAGTATATATAACTAATGAGTTCTCTCTCTCTTTTGTACATAAAAATTCAGGGAAGAGTTGCAGATTGAGGTGGTTCAATCAACTTGATCCCAGAATCAATAGACGGCCATTTACGGAGGAGGAAGAAGAAAGACTTCTTGCAGCTCACCGCATTCATGGAAACAAGTGGGCTCTCATAGCAAGGCTATTCCCTGGTCGAACGGATAATGCTGTGAAGAATCACTGGCATGTGATCATGGCGAGGAAGCAAAGAGAACAATCCAAGATATGCGGAAAGAGAACCTATCAAGACGTTTACGACGACTCCAACACCTCTAGTAGTACCTTTCAAGAAAGGAAAACAATATGCCAGTACTTGGGGGAATTTAGCTCCAAAGTTGGGTCGAGTAGTACTGAGAACATGAGCAGATTCTTTGAATTCCGAAACCCAAATAAAGAAATTAGGTCGATAGTCTCGGATTCACCTTCCAGTTGTTTGCTTTCTTGGAACTTCGCCTCGATGGGAACAGTAGAAAGCAACTCATCTTCGATGGATTTTCTCAGAAGAGAAGGAAGAGATCACTACTTCAAATCCAGTTCTAGAGATCATTGCATTTCTGATCAGTACCACTCAAATAGTTCAGATAAATATCTTTATAGATATCATCCAAATTCTTCTGTTTATGGCAGTAATTACAGGCGGAGTTGCACTAAATTCGGACTTCCAAACTACACCATGGTTGTTCCTGGTCCCTTTGGCTACCACCTTAACCTTGGAGATCATGATTACGAACCCAATGGAAGGATGATCGAGAGAGATATTGAGTTAATGAGTTTTTGCGATAACTCACCCACTTTAGAGAAGTTGAAGGCAACCGCAGATCATCAGCAAAAGATCAAAGGAGATATTGAATCCATTGAACCCAAGGAAATTCCCTTCATTGATTTTCTTGGTGTGGGAATCACTTCTTGATCATTAGCTTAAAACAGCCTTTTTTATTTATCTTTTTATGGTATTTATTTATAATAATTATGCATGCTTCATGAGTTTCATTTAATTCTCAGCTTATGATATATATATATATATATATAGTTTCCTAGTCATTTTCTACTCACACTTAACACTGCCACATTTGAGGTTAATTTACCAGCTAGCTAGCTATCATGCACCTAATTAAATATGGTGATTAGGGCGCCATTTCAAGCATATTTTCTTTTAGGTACTGAGAGGTTGGTGCTTATACATGAGTGATCTCTAGGCGTTAGAGATTTGAAGAATCCAGCTACTTTTGTCAATAAATATCATTGAATTTGTCTCATTTTCTTGTTCTATGATCTTAATCATTTCATCAATGTGTAACAGAAGGAAGGATATATATAATTTTTGTCCTAATTTATAGTACTCGTGCAAGGAATTAGTTGATCAAAGAACAATATAATTCTTGCGGCATGCATGATGATTCGGAGCTTGTTGGAAATTTCTAGCTTTCCTTTAAACCCCCAGCTTGAACATGATATATGCAATCTTCACCTGGATTTATAGTCATTAATCATGTTCGAAGTTCCCCAGCTTTAAGCTTTGGCTGATTGCTAAGAACTAGTTGCAAATTAAAAAGGCATCACGGTAGAATTAACAGCTTGTAATTCAAATGCATGCAGTTTTAATTTGGTGAAGAGATATATATATATATATGTATATATATACTATATTTGCTGCAGAATTATCAAGTTTTATAAGATATATATGCAAAGCAGCTATCACAAGAAACAACTACCACTATTTTGTTTTAAATTTATAAGAAGCCGATGATCAAGAAATGGTCAATTACTAGCTACATGATATATAGCAAACATTGACATTATAACTGTAAGGTTATTTAATTAATTTATTGCCTGATCAGGAGTTTTTTCTATGCATTCCGGCCAAGATCATCAGTTTCAACTCATTCAATGCGTGCTCGATATATACTTATAAATATTAAGGGTGCCCAGCGCTAGCTTAACGTATCGTATAAATCATTCTAGAACCTGATGAAGAAAGTCAGGGCGCGCATGAAAAGCCAACCATTTTAGCATGAGTCTTTTATGCTCTATTAGTTTCTCATGTGCTAAAGGATCGAAGTCGATCGGTCATATTTTCACATTAACGAATGAGTAAAGCAGCTTGCTGCCATGCATGTTGATTTCCAATTGTTTTCCTTTGATCGAGATGTTGCAATATATATATATATATATATATTTATATATTTATTACTATCATGGCCCCATGATGCATACGACATATATATAAGCTAGCCTCTTACAAAATTGGCTCCACAATGAGCATCTCAAAAGAAAGGGATCATGAACTTCTCAACAAAATTAGGCTTTCAACAAGAGAAGAACTGTTACCGTCTCACAACAATAAATCTATAAATTGACATATTTATATGATACGTTAGATTTGTTCTATAATAAAAGTAGTTTTATGATGTAACCTACCACATCAAACTATGCTAGTTTTTAAATTTATTTTTGTGAGATATTTTCTTCATACGTAGCTAAAACATTTCTCTTTCAACGATAGTCACGCAAACATATATACGAGTGTATATATATTTATATATATATATATAAAAGCTAGGTCTGCAAATCCAGTGTGATCTGCAGGCTGCTGTTGCTGTTGATCTCCCACTGGTTTAATTTGTGGGTGTGTGAGTAATTTTCATATATTTACTGTTTTCTTTTCAAGGCATCTTTGTCATGGATGGATGGCTTGATGCGCGCGATTGCCCGAAGAATTTAAAGAAAGAGACACTTGCCCAAGAAACGTACGACTTCATGTCGGCGATTATCTTCAAATGCCATATATATTCATTGTATATCATCAGATGCATGTATTTACATATATATATAAATATATATATGGCCGCCATATTTGAATACATGAAGAAAAAAACAGGTCAAAAAGGGTTGAGTGAACGTTTTTGTCAATTGATTAATATATCACACGTACGTGTAACTTAATTACAGTTTGATCCCCTTCGATTTTTTAATTAACCTCCTAAAAAACGAATTAGAGCCTCTAGATCAACTAATTATAAGAAAAAGACGTACACAATCTGTTGAATATGATGCCTTTTTCTCGTCAGCATGGTAAGAATTAAAAACATGCAACATGGTTTATTTATTGTAATAAAAGGATCACTTTTCAACTTTGATGCACAATTTTTTTAACAAAACAGATTAAAGAGTACGACCCTAAATTTTATCAATCAATTCTTACTTCTAACGGATGAATACCTCATATAAGCAGAAAATTTTGAAAATAACAAAAGTAAAAAAGCCAATATTTCTTCTAAATGCATAACAATCATGTGACAATTGGCAAAGTTATTAATGTAGCCAAAATTTCACCTTATGGGAGTTGAGAGAACTTTCAACAATGGAAGGAGAGAGTTTGAGCATTAGCATCATGTCTAAGATCGATCCAAGCACATCCATGATGGTGCTTGATTTTCACATACTAGAATATTTACGGGAAAAAAACTATCCATCGGATGGCATCAAGATTGGTTAACACGCCTCGGAGGCGGAGGTGGGCGGAGGTGCGTGGTTGGTGATGGCGTTCATGGAACGGTAGATCTAAATCCAAGGAAGAAAAATGGAAAAGAAAAGAGGGAACTTGAAAGAAAGAGGAAAAGGAGGAGAAAAAAAAATACAGAAGAGGGAGTAAAGAGATTGAGTACGTAAACGCCGCATAATCGTTTTGAAAAAGAGTGAGGTTTATTATTAAAAAATTAATTTTTTTATGTAGATTTCATATTTTATTCACTTTTTTTAAAACGATTACGTGACGTACAATTACGCAATTCACAATTATAAATATATTTTCTATTAGCTTTTTAATCTATTAACACACCCATAATCCTGTAGTCACGTGAATTTTTTTTTTTTTTTTCTCATCCCTTAGGGTTTAGAGTTAAAAGAGAAATTATATTTATAAATCAGTGTGTAAAGTATTCATTATACTGTTGACATGACAAGATTTTTTAGATCCTACCACATTAATTATATAAAGGGTGTATTCTCTACACTGACCTATCTTTGACCTCCCAATCCATTAAAAATTGACTCGTTGAAACAGGTAAGGAAACAATTTAAATTGGATTTTGACTACAATTTAGCCCAGCATCTCATCCAAGCATACTTCCTAGGCCTATGTTGGGTTGGTCCAATGGGCTGCCCGGCCCTTAGGTCTCCCCTAATGTTTAGGGTCAACGTCTCCTCTTTCTAGAACCATCATCCATTGGCTATTGAAGTCGTTGGTCATTAGTTTTTTTACTTATTCGCTACACCTAATAAAGCATGCAATTAATTATTATTGTCAAAACCTGTTGCATAATAAAATATGAGAAATACTAACCATAAAAAAATTATATAACAGTAATTTTATAAACTGATGTGACTTTACATAATTTGTCAGATTATAAAATTATTTTTATTTAATAAATCACATAAAATTATGTCAATTTATGAGATTATTTTTATATATTATTTTTATGATTATAGCCCTCGTCATAAAATATTATGTCTAAATGCTCTGATTTGATAGCCAATATTATCTCTACGGGAAGCCATGTGGTGTATTTGAAATGTTCGCTACATATAAAAATTGAATAATGCTAAAGCTCCCGTTGGGGGCTAGTAGTGTTTTTTATGTGTTTTTTTTTTAAATTATTTTTTATATAAATTTTTTTAACAATTTTAAATATTTTTAAAAAATAAAAAAAATTTACAATATCATTAAAAAATACTTTCTTAATCATAAAATAAAATCAAAAATCAAAAAATTATAAAATTATAAATTTATGATTTTTTATTTTACTTTATGATCAAGAAAGTATTTTTTAATATATTTTTTTTTACTTTATGATTAAGAAAATATTTTTTAATGATATTGTAATTTTTTTTTTATTTTTTTAAAAATATTAAAAAAATCTATATAAAAAAAGAATTTAAAAAAAAACACAAAAAAACACTACTAACCTCCGCTGTAGCATTGTCCATAAAAATTATATCTCAAGAATGCTAACAGAGTTTTAAATTTGAAATATATTAAAAACTAGGGTTATGTTATATAAAAATATATATACTACATTTTTATTTTAATCTCTTCTCACTGTACTATCGTGACACTATTCATAACTCGATTTTTCTTTTACTGTTAATAGGTATAAATGTCACGCCGCATTATAATAAAATAAAAATAAGATATGAGTGTAGTATGTAATATAATTCAAACAATTATTTTATATTAAATTAGCATCACAGTAAATAAAAAAATACTCTTAAAAGCCTCTGCGAGCATCTCTTTTGTACATGATATAATATATTCGGAATTGCTAATATCGACATCGGCATCGATCGATTATCTTCATATGAAACATCTTTAGTTGCAATATATAATTGAAATGTACATGATCAATAACTAAAATCTAAAAATCACGTTAACTATAGTGTTCTCAAAAATTGAAAATTAAGAAAACAGAATTTAAGATCATAGATAATGTGAGGGGAGTAATCCCCAGAGCCGGACCAGGGGAGTAGGCTCGAGCTTGGGTCCAAGGATAAGCTCTCAGTTGGGCCGAGTCGGCCTAAGAGGCCCAAGAAGAGAAGCAACCGGACAGAGCACGCTGACAAAAAGACGGGAGGTAGGGTAGGATAGTCTGACAGTCAGGGACATCCCCTATCCCTGACCCTGGTGTTTGGACGGTGCAGAAGGATGAACATATCTTATCAAAACCACATCGTATTTAATGGAACAGGGGCGGGCACGTCATGACAGGAGCCACTTCGTATTTAATGCATCCTGGGGGTCGAGGTGCCAGTGACAGCCGCAATCAGGCCTGCAGGTCTACAAGACAGCAGGTAGTTGGCAGGGACTCCCGACCTCAATACGGAGCCGCACACCTGCTACCTCTGCTAGGGATTCAGGGTGACCAGGTATAAATATCCATTCCTTCAGTCAAGGGAGGGGTTCACACTCCTTAATACAAAAACTTTCGTCCTCTTGATTGATTATTTTTCTCTTTCTCTCATTCATTGCAACTAATTTAAACATTGGAGTTTCCACAGCCCTCGAGCCCCTCATTCTCTATCTCAACAAGAACCATGTCCAAACTCAACTGCGTGGAGTTGTCTAAGCCGCAAAACACGACATTAATAGATAATAAAGCCAATTTTTTTGTTATTTTAACAGAAGATTAATAAAACTATGAACCCATAATAAAGTTAAAAATAATGGAATGAAAGATGAGTTAAGCAACATTGACAATGTACATTAATTACTAAGCAACAAAGAAAGAACAAAAACTAAATGCCAAGCAAGTTGTTAGTTAGTGATCTGCTAACTTGCAAAATAACATAATATTATTTAATTCATTTCTGATTAATCATCATCGACAGGTCCGTCTCTTCTAACAACAGGACATAAATCCGCCTGTTTAATATTTATCAATCTATTTTTTCTTTTTTATCATTTCGACTTTTCTTTGTCTTGGATTCTCCAAAGTTTATATTAAAGAAAAATGCTACTTTGACACTATTTGACACCTCATTTTGACACTTCTTTTATTTTAAATTTTTTTTTACTTAATAGTTAAGGAAGTAGCTATTAGTGTACTGATACTTTTTTATATTTTTTTAAAATGATAAAAAAATATGAATAAAAAAATTTAAAAAAAAACCATTTTAGCCTATTGATCAAATGGAGCGGTGCTACTAGGGTGTAACCGATCCGATCCGGTCTGGTCTTGGACAAAATCTTAGACTGAACCAGTATGACCGGTTTTGCATTTTTCAAAACCGATTACGCATTGGTTACTCTAAGGTGGCCAGTGGTGGCGTTGGCGTGTTCTGGGCAGCGTGGAGTTGTTGCAATGTGGAGAAGCTGCACTAGTGCCATGGTTTTGCGTGGTTGCGTCCAGTGGCCACGACGGTCACTACTCTTAAATGTTTTTGGCTTGACAGAATACTCACTCTCTTTCTCTCTTGGTGTTGCACCACCCTGCCCAAGAAACCAGTTGCGTCGCCGGCCACTTCCGTCCACCAGAGCCATCGTACCGTGCAGCTTCCTCTCTCGGCGAGTCCATCGCAGAAACTTCTCCCTCTCACAATGAGTTGTTGCTCGACCCTCCTCTGCCAGTAAGCCTTAGTTGCTTTTAGTTTTCCTTTTATTCCCAGTGAGTGTTGGCTACTCTCATATTAAGTTGCTCTTAGGTTTTAGTTTTAGTAAATGCATATATTGATGAGATTACATATATATGTCCTTTCTAAACCAGTATCTTGAACTTGAAGGAGTATTTTATGTATAATTATATTTATAAACCTACATTTAAGTCTATGTTAATTATGGATATTATTACATCATTTTATTTGAAGTTGTGTTGGGCTTAATATTTTAAATGTGAGCTTTTACTTAAATATATATTTATATATACACATATTTATATATATATATTATTTAAAGACTCATTTATTATAAAAAAGTGTTTAAAGAATTTGAAATATATGTTTAAGTCTAATATTGAGCCTAATATTTTAGTTAATATTACTTTGCCTATTTAATAGAATTTCATAGAATTTTTATGCTCTATTTTAAATAGAAAACAATTAAGGAATTTTAAACTATATTATTTAGTATTAATTTTATAATTAAATTTCAATAGTAAATAGCAAGTGTTTAATCGTTTATTTTAAATATTTTAAATCTATGGTATGAAATGAACCTCTAGTATTTTTATAATAGATTTTGATATATTTATGCTATTGAAGTTGTAAATTTTTAAAATAAAGAAATATGTTAAGAGTATTTAAATAATATTGATAATTATTATATTTCTTATAAGATTAAATAATTATGTTAAGAAAGTAAATCTATTTTAAGAATTTAGATTTTTATGACTTATTTATAATAGTCTAAGTATTCTACTAAATTATAATATGTTATTAGTATTTTTAGTAATTTAAAATATCATAATGTATTGATTATGGTGTTAAACAGAAAATTTATTTGACTATTTTCTAGATTATGAATTTAATTAAGTAGGTTATTAGTACATGTTGTTTCTAGACAGATTTAGTAATATTTAATATTGTGTATATTTGACGAGTTACGACTTGAGATTCAAGAAGAAGCGCAGCAAGGTAAGTAATTTGATCACAAATTAGGAACATCACAATTCAGCTTATATATCAGTATTATTCAAGCCAGTTTATTGTCAGCCATTATTTATATACCACTCATGTCATTTGCAAACATGTCATCCAGCATAGCATATGATCATGTCATTCTGCATCATGTTCAAATTCAGAAATTATAATTATGTATGTATTATGTCATGCATCTCATGTGTATAAGACACGTAAGCTATCTTAAGTTCAAGTGCAAGATAAGATAAGATCAGTTAATTATATGGCCATTCAGATGCATGGTACTAATGCAGTTCAGTTTCAGGGTGGATGTGCAAGCCATGGACTCAAGCGTGGTCCACCATAGTATGCCAGAATACTATCAACGGCTCCCCTCGTGGCCACGGGACGTGGGGCAGGTGCACAACCTCGCACACAAGGTTAAGTGTGTTGGCCAGTCAGTTCAGTCAGTTAAAACAGTTAATTCAGATAAATCAGTCATGCATAGCATAAATATCAGTATGAACAGTCATGAATTTTAAGTTGTCAGCATGAAAACTTTTATAAAAACCTTATGTTTAGTATATTAATGTTGTGATTGATTTCTTACTGAGTATTCGACTCATTTTAATTTGTTTTTATGTTTTTAATCACCCAGGTGAGGATGATGATTACGAGCAGGCAGGCCAGGATTAGAAGGAACAGTTATTTTAATTTCATACCTTTTAGAATGAAATTTATTTTATTGCTTTTATGACATAAATTTATTCAGTTTATTCTTTTAAATTTTTGAAGACATTTTTATCAGACAAAGTTTTATGAGACAAATCCTAAATTGTTTTTATTTATACTGGTTTCCCGCCCGGTTCGGTCCGGTTTTCTGATTTTTTTAAGATGTAAGTTTGAGATTTTGTCATTAAAAATCTACTTATATATATATAAAAAAAACTATATAGTATCAGTTATAAACTACATATTAGTATAGTTATATAATAAATGATCAATTATATTTTTCATTTTTAAGATTAAACTTTTATTTTATAATAACATTATCGTATATATAATTATATTAATTGCATATGATCAAATAAATTACAAATGTTCATATTTAAGATTAATATTTTATGTTATAATTTATAAATTACAATATGAAATTATTTCATATATGATATATAATTATATTATATATATAAAAATTTCAGATATAATTATACATTAATATAAAACTTATATATTAATATATATATAATATTTTGTATAATTTTAATTTTGTATAAAACTTATATATAAAATATTATTTTATATATATATTTTATTAACCGGTCCGAAAAATTCTAAAACCGGAACTAGATCGGTTCCAGCCAATTTATGAATTATAAGAACCGGTCCAGAACCGAACTGGTTCAAAATAGGTAAAACCAGTCCGGTTAGAGCCGGTTTACCGGTTTAAATTTACACCCCTAAGTGCTACTCAGGCGGCAGATTAGCACCGCTCTTATACTAAATATTACAAGTTCCTAAAGGAAATGATTTTTATTTTTTATTTTTAAAAAATATGTTATCTCAATTTTATTGATTACCTTTACTTATGACGGATGAATGCCTTATACAAAAAGTGAAACCTTGGGATTACAAAGATAGAAAGAAAAAAAAAATCCCAAAATCAAATTCCTAAAAAATAAATAGAGACTATATATAAATGAGAAGTGTTATAGATATAAAGAAATTATATAAAAGTAAATTCATAAAATAATGTTGTTTCATGTGATCTATTATATCTACTTAATAGTAAAAATAAATTTACAATCTAATATACAAAATCAAATCACGTTATTTTGTAAGTTTACAATTATGTGATTCCCTTGTGACTAAATGGTTTCTCCATATAGAACCAGAATACAATGAGATGGACTAAGAAATAAAGGAAATAAGTTAATGCCGAATAGAAAAAAGACATGCACGAAAATAAAAGAGCAATTACAATTCCTAAAAGGAAACGATTATTTTAGTTTTAACTTTTATCCAAAGCATGTCAAGTTTTGTACAATATTACATTAGTTGAAAAAGACATTCATTTATATATAGAAAGCTCTTCAATCGGTGGAGTATATATAATATATTAGACATAGATAATTTCGAGGCTCCGGAAAACGATTATAGATATATTCGAGAAAGTTTACACGCTATGGCTCTGCACTAATCGAAGGGACACTTTTGCTTAAACAACAATTGAGGGGTGTTTTTAAAAAATATATGTAACCCATTATGGTAGTTGAGAGAAATTAATTTTTGAATTAATAGTAATTATCATGCAACCCTGAGAGGTAACTCAGTTGGTCCGGTCTTAGGTTTGCTTCTCAATGGTTACTAGTTCGAGTCTTCTTAAGATCATTGGAGGTTTACTTGGTCGTTAATTTCAGGATGCCAAGAAATTAATCGACGTGCGCGCAAACTGGCCCCGATACCCATGATTATAAAAAGAAAAAAGTAATTATCATGCAAATCCACTTAAAATTAATCGGTGTTAGAAGAAAGATGTACTCAAATTGCACTCCTATGATCTTGGGTTCTGATACTACTTGTCGCGGTTATCGAAACTTAAGATATTACTAATTCACTTAAAATTAAGAAAAATTCTATTATGAAGTCAATATATAGAACATATATAATAAAGTGTTCACATGATATAATTTAATTTGAAAGATAAATTAAATTTAAATCTTACAAATCATATTTTACTATTTAATTGGTATTAAAAAATATATACTCATGCCTTTTATGACATTGGAAGTTTGATTTTAGAGAGGTAACAGGGAACAATTTATATATAGACAGGGTTTTGTTACGTAATCTCTTACAATTCACCCACACTCCACATTCCATACTTTTTTAAATTTTTTTTAAATTTTTTTTGAGTTTACTTTTTTAAACTATTTCAAATTTTTTATTCACTATTCATATAAAAAATATTTGATAAAAAAAAATATAGAGTGTAGAGTATGGATGAATAGTAAGAGTTTGTGAAGATTTTTTACTGCAAAAAAGTCCAGGTCAATTTCCTATATCCCATCCCCAAGACCCCTCTCTCTCTTCCTCAGGCCATTTCCAAATTCTCATCTCCAGCAGCAACAACAATTCCATCCCAAGAAAGGAATCGCCATGGATATCATGAAGCAAGAAGACATGCAATTTCTTGGTATCTTTGGTGTCTATAGAGAAGCGTATAAGATCATGATCTTCTCATGGCGGAAAATCTTGAGCCAGATTACCCTGGCATTGGTCATCCCTCTATCTTTCATCTTCTTGGTTCACATGGAAGTCTCAGATCTTCTCTTCTCGAGGATCATCCACAACGAGATAGTCCTGGGCGAAACCAGAGCCGGATCTCCAAAACACAACAAGGTCTCAGATGTTCTCACCTCCGAATGGATCACTTTCTGGCTTTTCAAGGCTGCCTATTTCACTTTCCTCCTCATTTTCTCCCTCCTCTCCACCTCCGCCGTCGTTTACACCATTGCATGCATTTACACCGGCCGGGAAGTAACCTTCAAGAAGGTCATGAGCGTTGTCCCAAAGGTCTGGAAACGGCTTATGGTCACTTTCATCTGCACTTACATCGCCTTCTTCGCTTACAACTTCGTGGCTATTCTGATCATGATCATATGCGCAATTGTCCTAATTGATTCTGAATCCAGATATTTTGTCCCCATTCTCATTGCCGTGGGGATCTTGTACTTGGTGGGATTTGTGTACATGACCATAGTTTGGCAGTTAGCCAGCGTCGTGACAGTTTTAGAAGACAGCTATGGAGTTCAGGCGATGCTGAAAAGCAGAGCGCTGTTGAAGGGGAAGATGTGGGTGGCCACAGTTATATTTTTTAAGCTCAATTTTTCTCTTGCAATCATACAGATAGCTTTTAGTAAGTTTGTTGTTCATGGCTGGCGTCTGGGTATGGCGAGCAGGGTTGGATATGGGATTATCTGTTCGTTGTTGCTTTTCAAGTTGGTGCTTTTCGGGCTTATAATTCAGACAGTGATATATTTTGTCTGCAAATCCTACCACCATGAAAACATCGACAAGTCGGCTCTCTCGGATCACCTTGAAGTCTATCTTGGAGAGTATGTTCCTTTGAAGGCCAAGGATGTTCAACTCGAGCAGTTCGATGTTTGATCATTTTGGCTATGGATGTCAGACAAATAATGATCTTTAAATGTAATATTAGCTGTTGTCAGTTTTATATCTACATCTTCTTGAGAGTGTTGCATGCCACACTACGGAATCAATTGTTATTTGTGTTATTTTTCATATAGATTGCATCAATATTTACCTAAAAAAAAAAAAGAAAAATAAAAACCAGTTTTAATTCTAGTGTTGGCATGGTTCAACCTTTTCTGCTGTCTCTTTGAGAGCCAATATTATCTCTATATCTCTGATCATGCGGCTCGGATGCAACCCCTCAGTTCCAGCAGTGTTCATTGGGGGTAAATTTGTGGGCTGATCAGCAAACACGATCATGACCCTTCATCTCAAGAGGAATCTAAAGAAAATGCTCAAAGAAGCCCGAGCAATATGGCTTTAATTATATATTAATTAGCAACACGCAGCAGCAATTTGCCTCGACCATACACGTACAACCCTAGTACTAGTACGTACGTAATAAGTTTCAAATAAGGTTATTTAATTGAGTAGTGCTTTATGTAGTCGTAGAGTACACAAGTACTGTACAGTTAATTTGTAAAAGAGTAGAGTTTCTTATTAAAAAACTATTATTTTTTTATGTGGGTCCTGTATTTATTTACTTTTTTCAAAATGATTACACGACGCTTGTACACTCCTGCAACTATCATTTCTCTATTTAATTATATCTCCCTTGTTTTCTTAATTTCTCCCTTTTTTTTGCAACTTTTTTGTTCTTCCATCCGGCGGCAATGTATGTACGTATTGCCAAACAATCTATATATAATAGAGTCCGCAAGTCATGTATTAGTTCTACAACTTTTTTTTTTTCTCAACTAGTATGCCTCATTAAAAAAACTTATAGTTACTGAATACAACTAGCCTTGATATATGAAAACTAAAATACAACCAACTGTAGGATATAAAGTGGAAACTTAGGAAGGCGGATCTTTCCTACTGTGAAATTCTAAAAGACATTGAGGGATTTTATTCAGGGGTATGCTACTAAACAAGTTGTTGGTTGCTACCCATTGGGCAATAGAATGCGCGCATCGATTCTGAAAATGATGTAATTTTACTGCAGTCCAGTCCTCGAAGCTTTATGGCAGAAACTATGTGTCTTTGATGATGCCCTCTATTATCCAATCAATGTTCAGCTGTGTTTGTTGTAGAGCTGTTATGCTTTTTGTGAGTCTCCTGTTATAACAATCATATTTTGTTGTCTTGATCATAATGCTTCTTGGACACCAATGAGTGCTGCCCTTGCTTCCCCTAGATGTGGATTACTGCTAGTTGAAAATGATGTCACTACAAAGTGAACTGAGCCATTGTGTCCTATGCTAACTACTGCTGAGGTGCTGCCTTGTGGTCTTATAGCCACATCAAAGTTGATTGAGATATGTTCTTGTGATGGGAGAGACATCTCAGGAACAAGAAGGTTGATTGTTGTTTCCACTCCCATGCCTTGTTATGATTTTTATAATTATTCTGGACTTGTGACACAAACTGATCATTGAGAAAAGTTTTGGACTCATGAATGCTCCTATTTCTGCAGTGCCATAATGTATCCATTGCAATGATAGCAAAAAGTTGAAAATGATGAAGATCTTCCAATGGGATATTCAACCTGTTTGTTGGATCTAGGATTGTTAATATCTAGATTGAGATATCATTACCTCATGCAATGGAAATGTTTAATGGCCAAGAGGATTGTCTCCATAAGATTCTGGAGTACGAACAATTTAGGAAGAGATTGGAGATAGTTTCTTCTTCAGTGTTACAGAGAGGGCACAAAATTTGATTTTCATTAAAATTGAGGCAAGACTTGAGCAGAGACCTAGTTGACAAGATATTGTTAAGAATTTTCCACAAAAGCAGCTTTAACCTATCCTGGATCTTTAGTGACCAAACTTTCTTCCAAGTTGTTGAAGGAAACATTGATGGAATGTTGGAGTTATTACTCAATGCCACATAAGCAGACTTGACCGAGAATTTTCTAGAGGAAGGATGGAGCCATTTAAGATTATCTATAATATTATTGAAATTGTATTGAGCTAATGAAATTTTCTCTATTTCATTGACAGTTGATGGAGCAAAAAGAGTCTGAAGGAGTAAAATATTCCACCTCCTAGGTTCTTCGAGGATTAACTCAGATACTGACATGAGAGGATCTATCATTTGGATGTTTGAAGATGGCTCAAGAATAGGTGGTGAGAGAGTGGGTATCCATGGATCAATCCAAGCTTTGGTGTCAACTCCATTGTTTATTTGAAAACAGAAGCTTGAAGCCATGAATTCTCTTTGTTTCAAAAGATCTTTCCAGAATCTTGAGTCAGGTGGTTTAGGAAGAATGGTTAGCCAAGAAGAATATTTCACATACGGGTCAAATGACAATCAAGATTAACACGGAAAAAGCCTTTAATTACATGGAATGGAACTTTTTGCTCACTGTCATGAAATATCTAGGATTCCAAAGAAAGTGGGTTGATTGGATTAAGGAATGTATAACCATTGTGAGCCTAAAGGTTTTTTTAACTCAAAGAGGAGATTGAGACAAGGGGATCCCCGATCCCCTATCCCCATTCCTCTTTATCATTGGAAGTGAGGTGCTTTCTAAACTCATTACTAGAGAAGAACAAAAGGGAAATATTAGAGGAATAAGAATCAGCAGAAATGGCCCAAAAATCACCCATGTATTGTTTGCTGATGACCTTATCCTTTTCAGATCTGCCACTGTCCATAATGCCAAACAATTCCAAGATTGTCTTGAGATTTACTCTTCCTGGTCAGGCCAAGTCATCAACAAAAATAAATCTTTGATCATCAAATTCAGCAAGAACTCACCTGGCCCCATCATCAGAGAAATTCAAATTCTTTAAATTTCAAAATTGCCTCTTCAAAAATTACATACTTAGGTCTCCCCCTAAGTTATGGTAGGCCTAATACTGAACTCTTCAATGATATGCTAACCAAAATTCAAGCCAAACTAGTAGGTTGAAAAGCAAAACTTTTATCTCAAGCCGGTAGGACAACCCTGATCAAATCTGTGGTTAATTCTATATTAGCTTACACAATGTCTACCACACTGCTTCAAAAAACAATCATGAAAAAAGTGGATAGAATGTGCATGAGATTTTGATGGGGCTCGGATTCAAACAAATCTCACATCTTTACTCCTAAATTATGGAAATCGATCTGTCAACCAAAATCTATGGAAGGTTTAGGGTTAAGACTTATCTCTACTGATAAGGCCCTTTTGAGTACCAGTTCTACAACTTGATATGAAGTACTAACTGTTACTGCACGGTACTGCATGCAGGTTTAAGATTTTCAGTTGTAATATATAATATTATCATGTATCTAGATTAATGCCTTTTGTTTTCCTTCTCGAGATTCTAGTGATGATGATCTTTAATTAAGTACGCTCGACAGTACTTCATTCCCCTTGATATACTCTAATTGATGCACGTACGTACGTACATATATGCATGAAAGATATATAACAACTAGAGAAATTTCTTCTACGTACGTGACACGTCGTAATTATTATGGCGTAGAATGTACTCTCAAAATTTGCTCGGTTTGGATTGAGAGTGAATATCAATCTATCTCATCTTATCTCATAATTATAATTTTTATATATTTTCACACAAAATATAATAAATAATTCAACTTTTTTAAATTCTAAAATAATAATAATATTAAAAAATAATATTCTAACAATATTTTATTCAATTTTTAATTTTCATATCAACT
This sequence comes from Pterocarya stenoptera, assembly GCA_003123785.1. NCBI lineage: Eukaryota > Viridiplantae > Streptophyta > Magnoliopsida > Fagales > Juglandaceae > Pterocarya > Pterocarya stenoptera. The sequence goes on from QEOT01006028.1 coordinate 31,499, forward strand.
GATCATCTCATCTCAACTCACCATCCAAACCTAACAACCTTAGTCAATTGCGAGAAATTCTTTATCAAGAATATTCTATGCAACCTCAATATTAATTAGGACTTCTGTCTCGAACATCCGGCGTTAATAATAGAAAAAAAAAAAATTAAGCACATATAGTATTAATAGATCTTGCCGAGAGCTAGCTTTTGTAATAAAAAGCAAATTATTATAAGCATATATAATGGGATCAATAGAGAAATGCTTTTTTTATTTAGCTGATGTACATAGTGTTGAGAAAATAATTAGTGTCAATAATTCAATTATAAATGCATATATTAATTAATTTCCTGACAAGTATATATGTATATTATAATATATATGTGACACGATTAACTAGCTGATTTTTTTTTTTTTTTGTCGTCAATGAAAATGGATATATATTATAATATTCTCCGATATTAATATATATATATAGTTATATATCTCTAGCTAATTAAGTAGATAAATTATCAAGCAACTATATTCTTGGTAAGATTCATCATGTTCCATCAAGCAAGCATGATCTTAATGAATGATCATTTCTGATCCGATATTCCATTAACAGATCCCTTGTTTGGTAATCTAGAGCTATTGCTGATCATGATCTTGATCTCAGAATATTTGGATAAGAATTATGACTTAATTAATTAAGTACTTCCAGATAATAAATTAAAGACCCTTAACTACGCGTACGTCCCATCTGGCTTTAATTAGTATATATGTAGCTTATATATGGTTGATCATGCCCCTTGTCACTGATTAAACAAGTGATCATGATCATTCCTGAACTATTATTTCCTTCTTAAGTGGGCACACTATAAGGAAAGTTACTTTTTTCAACGATTTTTTTCGCTGAGAAAAGTCCTGAAATTCGCTGCCCTCATCTTTTCCTAGCGATTTCCACCTGGCTGCATGTTCGCCGGTATTATTCCTCCCCTACTGCGCAGCACAATTAGACTTCATGTGATAGACTTCAGAATAAAAACTGGATCAAACGTGTAACACCCCGGTTTTTACGTACTTTTTATTGAAGGGTTTTTTTTTTAATTTAATTTAATTTAATAGTTGTTTTTGAGCCGTTTAATTTAATTTAAACGTGTTTAAGAGAGATTAGTTTAATGTACTTTTATGATTTTAATTAGTGTTATGCAATTTAATTGCCTTTTATTTTAAAGTATGTTATTGTTGGAGTTTAATATTTTATTTTAATTAGTTTTAAGTTTAAATTGATTTATTTAATTTGCCGTTTTAAAAATAGTGTTTTTGAGGATCAGTTATGACTCGAAAGTGGTGAGGATTGGACCTCATTTCTTTTCCCCTTTCTTTTTCTTCTTTCCTTTTTCTTTCCTTCCTTTTCTTTCTTCCTTCCTGTTCGGCCAGCCCATTTCCCGCGCGTCTTTCTCTCTCTCTCTCTCTCCTCTCTCACGTGCAAATCGGGTTTGGCCTTGCTGTCACCGTTGCCGGCCGCCGTGGTCGACACCGCCGGTGCCGTTCGGTTCCTCAGCCACCGGCGACCTCACCCATAAGTTTTCAGGCCGCATAACGCTGCCGTTAGCCGCCGTGAGCCGTGCGAAGCCGTAGGCTTCTCCTCGCCGTTCCGCCGCCGTCCGGCCACCATTGGCCACCAAATTTCTACTACTTCATCACCGGCCCTCCAGCAATCTTTTCCACTCAAACCCAGCCCCGATCCGTCGCTGGAGCCGCCTGTGCGAGCTCCACTTCCGATTTGATATTCTCGGCCTTAAACCACCGTTTCGGCCGCCACCCACGGCTAACCTTCACTACCATTAGCTTCACCGACCTCAATAGGCCCTACCCTATCAATTTCAAGTCTTCGTTTGACTCCGTGCAAATTTGGGTTTACAATGTATTCGGCCACAGTATTTTTACACTGTGGAGTTGCTAATTTGGTGCTTCCAGTTTCTTCGTGATCCTCCTAAAATTATTTGCAAGCGCTGTAAGTATTTCTCCAAAAGACTTTTAAGACTTTAATATATTTTTACACTAACTTGTTTTATAAACTGTGAATTGGTTATCTGGTTGTGTTGATAACTGTTGGTTGTTGATTTCATGGCATTGTGCACGCATGTGTGGGTGTGTGTGTGTTTTAAGGAATTATATTTAAGGCTTTTTGGGTGCGTGTGTATCACCCCCAAGCCGAGATGGGATATTATCTCGGTGGAGCTCCTCTGGACACTCGGGAGCGGAATATACTGAGTGTCGTCCCCTGGGGCTTTTGCCCGGGACTTGGACGGGATGGTAGCGCTGTCGATCCGACTCCGTGACTCCTCGGGCTGGCGGGGGTCAGAGGATGCCTGGCTATATACGCGGTGGGCGCGGAACTGGGCATCACTCATGTATCACTTGCACGGTCGTTACCCGTGGGGTGAAGATGGGAAGCCAGAGTATGTGGATGGTCCCTAGGGGAGGCCATGGTGCATACGGTTAAAATTAGAATTAATGTAATTATTCCTGGATTGTTAATTTGTGCCAAATGGTGTTTTTGGCGTGAGTGGGAAAATTGTGTTTTTCGAGAAATGATGTTTTTCTCAGGTTTTACGCTTGGGTCATCATGAGCATGCATAGCGTTGGTTGTTTAAATATATTTATGGTCTTTGAGCTTTTTGGGTTTTACTTACCTGCGGTTCCATTTTGTGGGACTGTAGATCTTGATGCAGGTTTTGATGAGGCTGAGCCCGAGGATGCGGCTCCGCCTGAGGAGTAGGGACATGGGATATATTTGTGTTGAAGATTATTCCTGCTTTTGTTTATTGTATTTTATTTGATTTGATGCTGTTTTGTAAACAAAATTGTATTATGTTGACATGTGGATTTTCAGTACTCTGATATTGTATTAAAGTCTGGTACTTAGTTATTTGACTTAACCGTTCCGCTGCGTATTTTATTGTACACGTGTTGCATTGCACACACTCAGCACATGTCGATGGGGTGCGTGACCGTGTTGTCATCATCCTGGGTGTCTCGATTTCCGTGTGTGTCCGTACATGGAAGTTGGGGGCGCCACAAAACGACTTAAACCAATATTCCAAATAATTATGCATTTTATATTCATATGTAAAATACGTACCACTACAACAAAAACGACATTTTTCGATCAATTTATCGCAACTAAATTAGTTGCGAATAGTCTTTTAGTTGCGATAAATTGATTGAAAAATGTCGTTTTTGTTGTAGTGTACGTACGTAGCTTATTAACAGATATTCAAAAATAAAAAATAAAAAATCCTTTCTATCCATTGTGCAAAAAGGAAAATGTAAAATGTATTTATGCTACATGAGTGTAATGTGGTTAGTACTATATATTAATCAATTCTTATTTGTTTTTATATATAATAGATTTCTTTGACCTGTCCCTGATCTCTCTTTCTTTATTATTTTTCTCTCTTTGTAACGCTAATAAATATAAATTAAGGGCCTGCAAGTCTTGTACAAGTATTTTGAAAAAATTATAAATCACTCAAAAATTTTATCTTTTTTATGATGGAATCCCAATTTTTTTTTTCCCAAAGAGTTCTAGCGATCAGACCTGTAAAATAATTTGGTTAGCTATTTTAGATATGTAATTGTAGAAGAACCAATGAAAATGCATGCTGTTATTTGGCAAACAACCAAAACCTAGGTAAGTAATTGTGGAATCTCTCGTTTGTTTTCACAGATGAGATGAGATCAATTGAGATAAAAGTAAAAAGTTGAATAAAATACTGTTAGAAATATATTTTTTTAATATTATTTTTATTTTGAGATTTAAAAAAGTTGAATTGTTTATTTTATTTTATGTGGAAATTCAAGAAAATTATAATAATTAGATTAGATAAGACGAGTTGAGAAGAGTTGTGAAAACAAACGAGACCAGGTCTTGATTTCACACGTGAACAGTTGTGAAAAACTGTAAACCCACATGCAAAGCATTGGCATAGTCCAATGCAAGTCCGAAATTTGGCTATATATGAGGAAAAAACATCCACAATAGACTAGCCAATGCTCTAAAGCTCAAGATACGAGCTATAGTAAAATAAAGTAACTCGCCAACATTGGCGAGTTACTGTTCACAAACCAAAGGATTATTTTAATCATTTTACTCCAACTGTCCCGCTTTCTTTCCCTCGCATTTCTCTTCTTTCTATCAGACGAGTTCTAGGTCCCTTCCTTCTATGGTTATCGATAGTCTGCGACCCAAAAAGCTCTCTACCTTCACATTTCATGGGCCAGTGATAGTAGAGTTCCGATCATCTCTTCAAACACGCTTCAAACAGGTATCAATTACCTTCAACCTAGCAAGCTCAAGATGCTAATCAGCTATGTCGACAACCTCCCCACTGGGTAACAAAAAAGAAAAAGAAAAAAGACTACTATCTATTCATTTTGAAGTTAAATTGATTCGATTATTTTGGGCTCTTCAATTCGTTATTGCTTTGTGTTGATCGTGGTTGCTAGTCACTGTGAGTCACTGTATTTTAGGTCAGATTTCGAAGGGCTAAAAATGATCTTAATTGAAGAAATGATATTTTAGGTCAGATTGTTAGAAATGATTTTTTTGTGGGTTATTTTACAAGTGTATGTTTAATTGTTTATTTGGTGGGAGTTTGTTATGACCTTGCTATGAGTCACTATATTGTACTAAAGAAGGGAATGGAAATGGAATGATGGATATAGCTGTGAAAACAAAGAATGCAACTGAAAATGTTTGTGAAAATGCAAAGGATAACGACAAGCTTCTATTGACCACGGGAATGCTTGATAAACTTCTAGATGTTCCCTTTCTTCCTTATGTTTTCCTTATATACATAAACACTACCCTGTAACTAACTTTTTGAAATGGTAAACTGACCTCATCAACTGTAATGTAAAGGACAGTGACTTTTTTTGTTTTTGGAACGGTGAACTCAGTTTGTAGTACTAATTTTGTAGGGAAAATGATTTGTGCATTACTCAAATGATTTGTGAAGCTCTGCCCTATAAATTAGAAAGTCATGTATGAGACCTTTTGATGCTATGTGAATCTTTAGATGTCTTCATTGTCCATGTTGAATTGCTTTAATCCATTCACCTTTATCTATATATGTCCAATTGCTTTATTGGACTTGAAAATTTTGAACTTGTCTCCTTGAAAATTTAATATTTTTCAAGGATGTATACACAATTTGATGATGACCCATCCTTCACCACTCTCTTACAAAGTGGAGGAGAATGTTGTAATAGCATTCCAACGCAACATTCTAATGTTGCAGTCCAAGCAACCCTCGATGATGGTGAAAAGAGACATCCTCCAAAAAACGTTTAAAGGGGTGCATCTTTCACTACAGAGGAGAATAACCTCCTCGTCTCAGCTTGGCTCAACATTAACATCGATGCGATAAATGGTACTAATCAAAAGTCCACTCAAATGTAGGAAAGAATTACCACATTTTATCATGAATATAAAAAATTGAACATTATGAACCGTTCTAAGGGCTCTTTGATGAATTGATGGTCCACGATTAAAAAATGCACAAATAAGTTTTGTGGATATGTAGCACAGGTAGAGTTATTGCACTCGAGTGGTGCAACAGAACAAGACAAGGTATGTAACATTTTCCTTTAATTATGCAATTATGTATGACTGATTTATGAACTAACAATATTTCTTCACCTTAGTAGATTGAGAAGGCTAAAATTTGGTACAAAGAGATGTCATTGAGCTTTAATTTGGTCTTTGTTAAGCTATTTACTAACTTGAAAAAACATAGAAACAAGAACAAAAATGCAAATCATTGAATATGCAAGGAATGGCTGTATTAAAATTGTTGTTGTGGCTGATGGCCATTGTTATGAGTAATAATTATATAATCCAACAACAACTCTAATAAACAAACCCTTGAGAGCCTTTATAGATTTGGCTTCAAATAAACAACTAAGCTAGGGAAAAGGGCACAATTGTACACATAGGAATTCATAAAATAAACAACTATAGAAGAAGAGCTTTGGAGAGATTGGTCTAGCAGCTTCTATAAGAAGAGCTTTGGAGAGAAATGAAGATATAGAAACAAGATCCAAGTCTTTCATATCATTTTGTACTCATACAAACTAAAACATATAGTCCCAACCAACAAAATATATACTTGCCACAATTCAGGTCTTAATGTTCACCAGGCATGCTCTTTATGATTTCAAAATCACCTGAAAACCATCAAATATTGCAACAATAAGAACAAATCAATTTGTTAGTTTAGGACTGAAGAAAGTTTAATGGCTCTGCTTCTGCTACATACCAAGATCAATAATGCTAAGATAGCATACTCTAAAATTGCAAATCATCAAGTTCAACTCTTTTTGAAGTGGAACCTCACCAAGGCAAGGAAGCCCTTCGAACTAACCTCTAGAGAATAAAATCCCACATAGTACATACACGACCCCACCAACTACAACCATGTATAGATAAGGTAATCCAAGGGAACTCCTAGTACAAAATCAAAATTAATAACTAGAAGTCTCAAGATCCTATCAGATATAGAAGGCTTAAAGAGACTTCATGTAATACTAGGATTTTCTAGGAAAATTGGTTAAGGCAGTAGATGATATTTCTGGAAAAGATAAAGTTCCTATTTTATTTATTTATTTATTTATTTTAACATAGGGTTCAAAAACATACCATATGGTCTTCCTTTGCTGCTAATGATTTCAGGTCAAACCGTAAGCACAAAAATCCCCAAATCCATGCATAGCCCGAGCATACTCCCATTCTAAGCCCTAAAATCCAAAATTTATAACTGAAAAATGCAAGAAATTCACAAAAGCAAAGCAATAACTTCTGTTTTGAGGGAGAAATAGAAGAAAATGATAGAAAGAGCAAAGCTTACCGCAGGTGACTTGGTGAACGCGAACGATGGTGGTGGCACAAGGAGCCAGTGGCAATAACAGAGTAGCTCATAAGCACAAAAATCCCCAAATCCATGCATAGCTGGCCGAGCATACTTCTCTCATTCTAAGCCCTAAAATCCAAAATTTATAACTGTAAAACACAAGAACTTCATAAAACCAAAGCAATAACTTCTGTTTTGAGGGAGAAATAGAAGAAAATGATAGAAAGAACAAAGCTTACCGCTGATGACTTGGTGAACAAGGACGATGGTGGTGGCGCAAGGAGACAGTGGCAATAACAGAGTAGATTGAGACACAGAGTAAGAGTGAAAGAGAAGAGAGAGATATGAAAGTGGCATGGGAGAATGAGAGAAAAGAGGAAAGCTTACTTTAGTGGTTGGCCGGATGTTGGAGACGAAGGTGGTGACTAGAGGCTAGAGCATCGGCGATGACGAGAGAGAGAGAGAGAGAGAGAGAGAGAGAGAGAGAGGAAAATGAAGAGCGGGAGAACAAGAGTGAAAAACAAAGGAAGGAGGGAATAACTTGTTTTATTAGGGATTGATTTTCGCGGTATTATTTGAGGAATTTATATTTGAACAACAAAAAGTTTGATTGCCACATTTTTTTAGAGCAAATATTTTTAGGGACGAACTATTTCGTCTTTAGATACTACCGTTCGAACTATAAAATGATAGTTCCAACTATATTTTTAATAATTACAGTTTTTGAGACGATATTTAAGTTTTGTCTCAAAAAATTACTTTTAGAGACGAAAGAAATTTTATCTTTAAAAAATTTTGTCTCTAAAAATCAAATTTGTTGTAGTGTATGAGAAGCCATGTGGTGTTGACATGTTCGCTACATATAAAAATTATATCTCAAGAATGCTAATAGAGTTATGATATATAAATTTATATATTACATATATATTTTATTAATCTCATCTCAATATACTATCGTGACACTATTCACTCTGATGGAATTTTTTTTTACTGGTAATAGGTAATGTCACACCGCGCATCATAATAAAATAAAAATAAGATTTGATTGTAGTATGTAGTTCTAAATTACTAATACAGTTCTTCTACATACAACCGCCGGTGCGGAATCGGCTGACGTGGTAGTGCCAACTGCCACGTCAGCAGATTTAATATTAAAAAAAAAATCTGCAAACGGAAGGGTCTGTCTATGGCTCTCTCTCTAATGGAAGATGACAACAAGTTCGAAGATCTGTACACGGACGTGCTCCGACCTTTTGCTTTGACATCAACATCGTCATCCGCAAATGGGGTAGCTGAACTCATGATCTTTGTAGTAGACCTAAGGGGGAACACTCATTGTTTATGGCTTGAACTACCTGGGTATCTAATTGTTCTTTGCTCCCTATGCTTTCACTCTATCGTCTATAGTGACCCAGTGCATGACGTTCGCATTTGGAGTATGTAGATCCAGGATTACAACTGTCAAGGTAATGCAACATCGAGCTCACGCGCGAGCTCACTCCGGTTGCCATGGCCGATTCCTTCGTTAAATACCCGCTTGTAATGTTGTTTTAAAAAGGAAAGATGAATGAAGGGAAGAAGATGTTTGCTGCAAGTTGAAGAACAGATCGCACACAAATTGTTTGATAAATGAATCAGTCATGAAGAGTGCCCAAGATGTCCTCATCCCTGTATAAATAGAACTCTTTGTCACGAAGATTAACTTGGGTACCCCATACTCTGGCAAAATAACAGTGTCACCCTCCTTCACAGACACTAGTATCAGATTCCCCACCCTTCTGTAATGAAGCCTCACTGGTTCCACCATGTCGACCATCCCCACACACGGCAGCTGGCCATTTTTCTCTCGATTTCTCCCTCTTTATTTCTATTGTTCTCGGCCACCACCCATAACCGCAGTTACTAGCCATCAACCACTGCCAGATGCCCAGCCCCATTGTGGCCTTCACCCATAGACCACCAAAGTTGTGAGCCCCATGGAGATGCCCCAAGCCACAACCCCTCCCTTCTGTAATTCGAACCCACCACTGGGAGCCACCAACTAGCCTTTTTCGTGGTATCGTAGTCATTCGTGGCTATGGTTCATGGGTTTGTGGGTTCGTGGCTCTTGGGCTAAAGGAGAAGACGAAAACCCACTGGCTTCGTGTAGAAGACGAAGTCAACGGGGACTAAGAAGAGGGTCTTGATTCAATGGAGCTGGCTCAGTGGGGGATGGGGATGGAGGTTGGCTTCGTGGGGCTGGCTTCATGTGGAAGTCGATGCGAATGGAGAAACAAAGAGAATCCACTTTGTGCCAAGGGTTTCTAATTTTGGAGGGGGAACGACGTCGTTTGAAATGTTCTTGTTAGGGACCCCGGTCAAGTCCCTAAACACTATGTCCTCCTTGGCTATGATCTCCTTTGGTTGACCGAATTTTAGTTCTTCTCTTGCTTGGTTCACGATCAATGATGGCTATGGTGGCAATTTGGGCAAAGTGAGGTTAGGTGTTTAGGCTAGTATTAGGTGGATGGAAGTTGGAAATGGCTAAGTGTTTGGGCTAACAATGGGTTAGGGTGCACGGCACTATGGTGGGGCTAGGGTGGCGCCACCTAGAACCTTGGGTTTAGGGTTTGGATGGGATGATGGTCGGCTAGGGTTTGGGATTAGGGTTTTGGAGCTAGGGCAAGAGTGATGGGCGGCCAAGGCTTGGCCGAACAAGGCTAGTGAGTGTTTTTAGGAAAGTTTCCTAAAAACTTGGGATGTACTTGTGGATTGCTATGTGGCTGGCCAAGTGTTTGGAAGGAGTCAACTAGGGTTTCCAAGTATGGAAACCCTATTATGGAAGGATGTGGTGGTCGACCAAGTCACTCCCTACAAGGAAGGTGTTGGCCGAAATTCACTTGTATGGATAAGGAAGGTGTTTCGGCTAGGGCTAGGTGGAAGATGGTGGATCAATTATGGAAAGTTGACAAACAAGGAGGGTGGCCGAAAATATGGATGGAATGGATTGGAAGAGCCGAAAATGTGATGTACTCCAAGAACACAATATGAACACCCAAGAACAATGATGAACTTGGATGAACAATGAACAATTCAACAATGATTCACAATGTGCACCAAGATAGAAATAAACCTCTTATATTGATAAAGAACAAAAGATAAAGATAATCAACTTGGATTCAATAAATTGCACCAAGTTGATAAACAAGATAAATGGATTACTCCAATTCAATGAATTGCATGGAGTAATCCTCTCTATGGGATTCAATGAATTGCACCAAAAGAGCCCAAGTGTCTAGCACCGAAATGATCTCTCAACAAGTCCTCACTCTAGTCAATTTGTCAAAAGATGTGAAAGAAATGACTAAGGGTTCTATTTATAAGGTTACAACTTGGAAACCCCCAATAGGTCCCTTTGCAATAAAATAAATAAATAAATAAAATAAATAACATAAATAAGATAGTGGCATGGGCCACATGGCCGTGGCATGCATGAGCCAAGGGTCGGCTAGGTGGGTGCATGGTGGTCCACGGTCTGGTCCATGGCTAGGTGGCTCGGCATGGCTAGCTGTGGTGCATGGCATGGTGCCATGCATGGGCCGGCTGGTGGGCATGGCATGGAGCCATGTTCGGCCTGCTGGTGGTTAGTCATGTGAGCTGGCTGCAAGGCATGGGCTGGAGCCATGCACTGGATGGCATGCCTGGTGGGCATGCCACTGACCTGCTCTGCATGGCACGGGTTGGAGCCGTGCGCTAGATGGCATGCCTGGTGGGCATGCCACTGGCCTGCTCTGCATGACACGGGCTGGGCCTGTGCGCTGGATGGCATGCTTGGAAGGCATGCCACTAACCTCGCTGGCGTGCGGTAGGAGGGCCATGCGGCTGGGGGCATGGCCGGCTGCATGTGCTGCATGGGCGCACGCATGGGCGTGCGCTGGCTGGGCGTGTGCCTGGTGGGCGTGTGCGTGGTTGGGCGCATGGCCGTGAGGCCAGGATGGGGGCGCAGGGCCACGCGGGTGGCATGCGTGCGCAGGGCCATGCGGCCTGTGGGTGTGCGCTGGGCCGTGTGGCCTGCGTGCGGGCGCTGGGCCATGCGGCCCGCGTGCCTGTGCAGGGCCACGCCTGCGTGCGTGCGCCTTGCCACGTGGTGCATGGGCGTGCGCATGCCTGGCCGTGCGTTGTGCTGTGCATGGCCACTAACCTCGCTGTGTCCGAGGTGTGGCGCGCGCATGTGCGTGCGCATGGCCTGCATGCTGGGCGCCCCGTGCGTGTCAAGGCAAGGGCCAAGGCATGCATGTGGCCGGTCCATGGGCATGTTGGGCGCCCCGTGTGTGACAAGACATGGGTCAAGGTATGCTCGTGGCATGATCAAGGGGCATGTCCCGGACATGTGCCGTGGTTTTAGAGGCCGCCTTACGTGGGGGTCTAACATTTCTACATAGGACACGGTGATGCGGGGGGTTCCGCAAGTCGGTTGTAAGTAGCATTTTTCTTACTAATATCGACATCGGCATCTATCGATTATCTTCATTTGAAACTTAGTTGCAATATATAATTGAAATGTACATGATCAATAATTAAAATATAATAATCACGTTAACTATAGTGTTCTTAAAAATCGAAAGAGGCCTCGTTTGGGTCTTTGAATGAATTCAGTTCATTTCAGTTGGATTCTGTTTTAGACCTATCTTAGCATCTAAACATACAACTCTCAAATTACTAAATATCATTCAACTCAAAACATCTTTATACGTGAGACCCACAACTTTTTTTAACTCAATACCTCTTTACACGTGGGATTCATAACCTTTTTCAACTTCCCATAAATACATATAAACTCATCTTAATATTCAAATATATCTAAACTCATCTTAAGTGGGTCCCACAAAACTCACTTCAACTTACTACTATTCATAAAGAACTCAACTTATCTCAACTCAACTCAACTTAACTCAACATTTAAACGTAGCCCAAAAACATAATATAAGAGCATAGATAATAAAGCCAAATTTTTTGTTATTTTAAAAGAAGATTAATAAAACTATGAACCCATAATAAAGTTAAAAATAATGGAATGAAAGATGAGTTCGTAGATTAAGCATTGACAATTTACATTAATTACTAAGCAACAAAGAAAGAACAAAAACAGTAAAAACTAAATGCCAAGCAAGTTGTGAGTTAGTGATCAGCTAACTTGCAAAATAACATACTATTATTTAATTCATTTCTGATTAATCATCATCGACAGATGATCGATCCGTCTCTTCTAACGAAAAGGACATAAATCCGACGGCTTAATATTCTTTTTTATCATTTCGATTTTTCTTTGCCTTGGATTCTCCAAAGTTTATACTAATTACAAGTGGAAATGATTTTTTTTTTTCTAAAAAATATTTTATCTCAATTTTATTGATTACCTTTACTTCTAACGAATAAATACCTTGTACAAAGAATGAAAACTTGGGATTACAAAGATAGAAAGAAAGAAAAAATCCCAAAACCAAATTCCTAAAAAAATAAATAGAGAATATATATAAATGATAAGTATTACAAATATAAAGAAATTATATAAAAGTAAATTTATAAAATGATATTGTTTCATATAATCCGTTAGATATACTTTACAATAAAAATAATTTTACAGTCTAAGGTACAATATCAAGTCACGTCATTTTGTAGATTTACAATTATGTAATTCTCTTACGACTAAATGGTTTCTCTATATAAAAACAGAATTCAATGAGATTGACTAAGAAGTAAAGGAAATAAGTTAATGCCGATCGAATAGAGAAAAGACATGCACGATCTATAAATAAAATTAATAGCAATCACAATTCCTAAAAGGAAACGATTATTTTAGTTTTAACTTTTATCCAAAGCATGTCAAGTTTTGTACAATATTACATTCATTTATATATAGAAAGCCGGCCTTCAATCGGTGGAGTGTATATATATAATATATATAAATATATATATTTATATATATATATAATATATATTAGACATAGATAATTTCGAGGCTCAGGACAACGATTATAGATATATTCGAGAAACTTTACACACTACAGCTCTGCACTAATCGACGGGACACTTTTGCTTAAACAACATTTTGAGAGGTGTTTTTTAAAAATATATGTAACCCATTATGGTAGTTGAGAGAAATTGGTTTTTGAATTAATAGTAATTTCGAGATCCGTTTGGATACAGAAACATTCTCAACCCGTCTTATTTTATTATTATAATTTTTTCAAATTTTCATACAAAATATAATAAACAATTCAACTTTTTCAAATCTCAAAACAATAATAATATTAAAAATTAATATTCTAATAATATTTTATTCAACTCATCTAAAACCATCTCATCTCATCTCACTATCCAAACGAATTCAATTCACTTAAAATTAAGAAAAATTCTATTATAAAGTCAGTGCGTAGAACACATCTAATAAATTGCTTACATGATATAATTTAATTTGAAAGATAAATTAAATTTAAATCTTACAAATCAAATTTTATCATTTAAGTGATGTGGATGATATGTTGATCTACACACCAACTTGGAAATAGAATAGCTCTAAAATTAGTTGGTATTAAAAAAAAAATATTCATGCCTTTTATGACATTGGAAGCTAGTTTTATTTTATAGAGGTAACAGGGAACAATTTATAGACACACCTTCACAACATTAATGCTATGAAAACTGTATAAATATATTAATTGAACACTTTTTTTGTAATTGAATATACAGGAACCAATTTATATCGAAGCGTCACTCTTGTGAGAAAAGCCTAAAGGGTCTTCGCCCATTAATAAGACGCGTGCATGACTTGACCTGGTTTGTTTGAAGGGTCAGAGACTTTTGGGATCTGCAGAAAAGTCCAGCTCAATTTCCTATATCCCATCCCCATGACCACTCTCTCTCTTCCGCAGGCCATTTCCAAATTCTCATCTCCAGCAGCAACAACTCCATCCAAGAAAGGAATCGCCATGGATATGGAGCAAGAAGACATGCAATTTCTTGGTATCTTTGGTGTCTATAGAGAAGCGTACAAGATCATCTTCTCATGGCGGAAAATCTTGAGCCAGATTACCCTGGCCTTGGTCATCCCTCTATCTTTCATCTTCTTGGTTCACATGGAAGTCTCAGATCTTCTCTCCTCGAGGATCATCCACAACGAGATTGTCCTGTACGAAACCAGACCAGGAACTCCAAAATTCAACAAGGTCTCAGATGTTCTCACCTCCGAACGGATCACTTTCTGGCTTTTCAAGGCTGCCTATTTCACTTTCCTCCTCATTTTCTCCCTCCTCTCCACCTCGGCCGTCGTTTACACCATTGCATGCATTTACACCGGCCGGGAAGTAACCTTCAAGAAGGTCATGAGCGTTGTCCCAAAGGTCTGGAAACGGCTTATGGTCACTTTCATCTGCACTTTCATCGCCTTCTTCGTTTACAACTTCGTGGCTATTCTGATC
>QEOT01006028.1:45873-69666 GCA_003123785.1 Pterocarya stenoptera
TGGTGCTTTTCGGGCTTATAATTCAGACAGTGATATATTTTGTCTGCAAATCCTACCACCATGAAAACATCGACAAGTCGGCTCTCTCGGATCACCTTGAAGTCTATCTTGGAGAGTATGTTCCTTTGAAGGCCAAGGATGTTCAACTCGAGCAGTTCGATGTTTGATCATTTTGGCTATGGATGTCAGACAAATAATGATCTATAAATGTAATATTAGCTGTTGTCAGTTTTATATCTACATATCATCTACAAATAATCGATGGTTATTTGTGTTATTTTTCATTTGAGCTAGTCTATATACAGTCTCTAAATGGGGACGGTTCATGCAAATTCATTCAGTTATGTTTAAAAAATTTTAAATTAGAATAATATTCTTTTTAAAATGATGTTTTTCTCTTTTTATTTTCATTCATCAATAAGACTGGACTAAGTCATGAGTTGCAAATAAAATTTCTTTTTTAATATATATTGCATCAATATTTACCTAAAAAAAAACAAAAACAAAAACCGGTTTTAATTCTAGTGTTGGGTTCAACCTTTTTGCTGTCTTTTTGAGAGCCAATTATAATATTATCACTATGAGAAGCCATTTGGTGTTCACATGTTCGCTACATATAAAAATAATATATCGAGAATGCTAACAGAGTTTTAAATTTGAAATATATTAAAAATTAGGGTTATGATATATAAATATATATTACATTTTTTTTTAATCTCATCTCAATATACTATCGTGACACTATTCACTCTTTGATGGAGTTTTTTTTTTTACTGGTAATAGGTAATGTCACGCAGCGCGTCATAATAAAATAAAAATAAGATATGATTGTAGTATGTAGTATAATTCAAACAATTATTTTATATTAAATTAGCATCACAGTAAATAAAAATACTCTTAAAGCCTCTACGAGCATCTCTTTTGTACATGATATAATAGGGTTATGAATTACTAATATCGACATCGGCATCGATTGATTATCTTCATTTGAAACTTTAGTTGCAATATATAATTGAAATGTGCATGATCAATAATTAAAATCTAATAGTCACGTTAACTATAGTGTTCTCAAAAATTGAAAAAAGGCATCGTTTGGATTCTGTTTTAGACCTAGTCCGACATCTAAACACACAACTCTCAAATTACTAAATATCACTCAACTCAAAACATTTTTACACATGGGACTCATAATTTTTTTCAACTCAACACCTCTTTATACGTGAGACCCACAACCTTTTTCATCTTTCCATAAATACATCTAAACTCATTTAATATCCAAACACATTTAAACTCATCTTAACTGGGCCTCATAAAACTCACATCAACATCTCAACTTATCTCAATTCAACTCAACTCAACATCCAAACATAGCCAGAAAACATAATATAAGAGCATAGATAAAAAGCCAAATTTTTTGTTATTTTAAAAGAAGATTAATAAAACTATGAACCCATAATAAAGTTAAAAATAATGGAATGAAAGATGAGTTCGTAGATTAAGCAACATTGACAATGTACATCAATTACTAAGCAACAAAGAAAGAACAAAAACTAAATGCCAAGCAAGTTGTTAGTTAGTGATCAGCTAACTTGCAAAATAACATACTATTATATAATTCATTTCTGATTAATCATGATCATCGAAAGATGATCGATCCGTCTCTTCTAACAAAAAGGACATCAATCCGACTGCTTAATATTCTTTTTTATCATTTCGATTTTTCTTTGTCTTGGATTCTCCAAAGTTTATACTAATTACAAGTCCCTAAAGGAAATGATTTTTTTTTTAAAAAAAATATTTTATCTCAATTTTATTGATTACCTTTACTTATGATGAATAAATTAATACCTTATACAAAGAATGAAAACTTGGGATTACAAAGATAGAAAGGAAAAAAAAATCCCAAAACCAAACTCCGAAAAAACTAAATAGAGAATATATATAAATAATAAGTGTTACAGATATAAAGAAATTACATAAAAGGAAATTTATAAAGTGATGTACTTTCATGTGATCCGTTAAATCTACTTTACAATAAAAATAACTTTACAATCTAACATACAACATCAAGTCATGTCATTTTGTAGGTTTACAATTATGTGATTTCCTTGTGACTAAATGGTTTCTCTATATAAAACCAGAATACAATGAGATGGACGAAGAAATAAAGGAAATAAGTTAATGCCGAATAGAAAAAAGACATGCACGATCCATAAATAAAAGAGCAATCACAATTCCTAAAAGGAAACGATTATTTTAGTTTCAACTTTTATCCAAAGCATGTCAAGTTTTGTGCAATATTACGTACATTAGTTAAAGCGACATTCATGATTTATATATAGAAAGCCCTTCAATCGGTGGTATATATATATAAATAAATATATATATAAATATATATTATATTAGACATATATAGATAATTTCGAGGCTCAGGAAAATGATTATAGATATATTCGAGAAACTTTACACACTATAGCTCTGCACTAATCCAAGGTAAGGCTGAGTTTCAACTTCGACGGAGTCAGAGTTAGCATTATCGACCTTCGACTCGGAGGAAAATTTTTACTCCGACTCCAATCGGAGGTTGGAACTCCGAACTCCGAACAGATATATTCGAGAAACTTTACACACTATAGCTCTGCACTAATCCAAGGTAGGGCTAAGCTTCGACTTTGACGGAGTCAGAGTTGGCATTTCTGACCTCCGACTCGGAGGAAAAGTTTTACTCCAACTCCAATTGGAGGTCGGAACTCCAAACTTCGAACTGGAGGTCGGAGCTCCAAGCGGTGGTTGGAGTTTCGACCGTTTTTTGGGCTAAATTAATGCCCTTTTTCGACTTTTGGGCTCACCAAATCCCAATTCTGAATCTATAAAAAGTACTAAAAAAAACTTAAATACAGTAGTTTAAAAACTAAATAAGATGTAGTCATAAGTTATAATAGTCCCATTTATTACAACATTGACTTAGTCTTTAGAGATAACTACATAAATATTAAACACTATGTGTACTTGTGCAGTAAGGATTTGAATAAAATCTCAAAGGTTCATTGGTTGTACCTGAAATGAAGATAGAAAGTTGCAATTAATAAATGAAAAAAACTAATAATAAAAAATTGAATACGGTAAAAGTAGAATTTGATTCTCACCAAGAAAGTGGGTTCTCCATAGTTCATAGTCACTCAACTCCATCCCAACTCTCAAGGGGCGTCCATTTCAGACTCTCAGTCATCATCAATTATGTTAGGGTTCACAATTAGGTCTATAAAATCATAAAAAATAGAACTTAAGTAAATGAAACATTAAAAATAATTAAACAATCATTTAAAAACATATAAAATTACCTGATTCAAGCCTATAGCTCTCGACATCAACACCAAAGGTATCTAGTCCAATGGGCGTTTCACTTATCTAATTCTGTGTGCAAACGAGGGCCTTTGAGGTTGACGGTGACAATGAACTCCAATAAGCATCCAACACGCGACCTCTAGTGCTAAACCCCGACTTCGAGGCAACTGTAGTGACAAAAATGGCTAGCACATCTTGGGCTATACAGGAAAGGACTAGATACTTGACAGAATTAATCTTCCACCAAGTTAATAACTAAAATACACCACTAGGTGCCTCGACAGCTTCCATAAAATATTGTTCAACCTCAGACATACACTGCATAATATTCCTCGTTGCAATAAGTTCATGATATTGTTGCTTAATAAGATGGTCTATAACCTCTCCGGATGGGTCAGTATCATCTACGGAAGCTGTCGGCCTCGAATGTGAGGATCTACCAGCTACGGATGAAGGTTGACCACTATTGCTGTAGTGACTGTATAAGTCATCAATATCACTTTTTAGCACTCTAATAAACTCTGCAGCCTTCACTGCCTTGTTGACAGAATTTATCTAAAATTCTATAATGACCAACTTATATCGAGGGTCAAGGATCGCAGCCACAAATAGTAATCTATTTATTTTCTTAATATTCTCCTAATATTTATCATATTTGGTCTTCATTTTCGTAGCCATAACAGATAACAATCCCCTAGAGTCAGCACAACTATTTTGCAAGTGGAAGTGAAGCCCCGAGAGCTCACTGAAGTACAAGTTCGTGGTCGTATATTTGAATCTAGATATTACATAGTTATGTCATAAAAATTTTTCAAAAATTGAACAAAGTACCTCACACTAGTTTAATCATGTGCGTTTGGTGCACAGAGCCCATATCCTACTGGCTCCAACAAAGCATACCTCAAGTCCCCATCCTCGACCTTCATCATCTTGAACGCTGTTTGGTTCTTCTGTACGACATCCAACATCATATATATAGAGTTCCATCGAGTCAGAACGTCCGACTACAACATACTAGAATATCCAATTTAAAGATCTTCTACTATTGCCTTAAACTTGGCAAGCCTTTGGGGGGAAGCCCTCACATATCTCACAATGCTATGGACTTTGGTAATGGAATCATCAATCTCTTTTAACCCCTAAAAAATTATGAGGTTGATGATATGAGCACAACATCGAACATGAATAAACTCTTGGGCCCGAATGACATCATCTTTCACCGTCGTATTTTGCTTGAAGCAATCAATTGCTGTATCATTGGCACTGGCCTTGTCAAGTGTAATACACAACACTTTTTGAATTCCTCAGTCCTTTATATAATCATCCATCTTTACCCTAATGCGTACACCTTTATGATCCACAATTTCTTTGAAATCAATAATTATTTTATGAGAAATTCACTCACTGTCAATGTAATGTGCTGTGATACACATGTAGCAGACGTTCTGTATGGACGTCCATATGTTAGTCGCAAATGACACTCTCTGGCCAGTAGTAATAAACATCTTCTTCATCTCCACTTTCTCCTTTGTATGCCTCTTCATACAATCTCACATCATCGTATACCGTGATGGAATGAGAAATCGTGATTCAATAGTTTGTATAAACTTTCGGAAGCCTCTTTTGTCGACTGTAGTAAAAGGCATCTCATCAGTAATTATCATTTTTGCAAGCATGTCCCTCAACATATTCTCACTGTATTGAGGGATGACTAATTTCGTAGCTTGTGTACCATCAGTGGTAGTAGAAGTTTCGTAACTGAGTTTGGTCTGATCAGTAGCTGCCAATCCCTTCGCGATTTTATATCGTTGGCAACATTTAGATGTGCTATTAACACACTGATGCCTTACTTCTTCGAATGGCAACCACAAAATTGCCCACAGTGGTGATATCTTGCTTGCAGGTTTGCACAATTACCAGAAATTTTGGTGAAATGCTCTCATGTCTATGACCTATTTTTAGAAAGCCGTGGTGGTTGATCATACTCAATGGGCATCTCATCCTCTTCGTTGAACATATTCACATCCTCTATATCTACTGGGAGTTGACTACTCACACAAGATGTAGCTGCTTTAGATGTAGCTGCTTTAGATGTAGCTGCTCTAGATGTGGCTCTAGAGGTGTAAGTACCCATCGGTGTAGGAGCAGTAACACTGACATCCGCCACATCCCCTTGTGGATGATTGTCTCTAGTAGGTGTAGGATCTATATCACAATCAAAGAAGCTGAAAAAATAAATTAGAAGCAAAAAATTAGTTTAAAAAATAACTAGCTTATATTAAAAGGCATCAACTCATTTAAGATGGAGAAAAATAAATTAGAAGTTAAACATAAAGAAACATATATGGGTTGTCACCCAAAATAAAACACAACAATTAGAATTTGCCTAAAAAGTTAAAAACAAGGAAAAAATGTTGTTGTTTAATGACATGATCTACAATTTTTGCTATACATATCATGTATACAATTTAAAAAGTTTTTTGTAGTAAAAAAGTCATGGTTTTGTTTGCAACTAAGTCAGTATCAGAATTTTCATCCAAATCAGTCCCAGAATTTTCATTTTTCAACTACATTTGTTGAAAAGTTGAAATTATACTGCTGCATGCAAAACTATACATCCCTTGTGAATTAAACTCATATATATATATATATATCTACCCAATAATATCCATGTATTCCATGTACTGTAGATAAGGTGCATGGTCTTTCATGTGAAGTTAAGATTGTATTCTTAATGTTTTGCTCAATACATAAAAATAGCATCTTCAAGATTAATCCTGGTACAAAAATGTGCTTATATAAAGTGTGAAATTTTATCAGAGGGTCTAATATACTTTGCTACAGGTCCACCATCAACACCAAAATCATTGAACTTGTAAGTAGAAACAACAATTTGATCCGACCTCAAGAACAACCATTTGGTACCAAGCATTGATAGTATATATTGCAAGATTTCGATATGTAGACTTTGGACAATTATAAAATTTAAAACTAAATGCCACTGCAAATTAGTTGAGTGATAATGTTCAATATGCTAGTTCCTATAATTCCATGAACATAATAATTAATATGTAGTAGACTGTAATCTAAAATTTTTAGAAGTTTAAAAGTGCCTTTTATGTTTCAAACAAGGGAAGTTACTACACCCCCTGTTCTTGGTAGGACCAAGTGCAAAGACTCATTGTCGTTTGGATTCAGAGATGAGTTGAGATGGTTTGTGAATAGTAGAATAAAATATTTTTAGAATATTATTTTTTAATATTATTATTATTTTGGGATTTGAAAAAGTTGAATTGTTTATTATATTTTGTGTGAAAATTTGAAAAAGTTATTTTGAGATTTGAAAAGGTTGAATTGTTTATTATATTTTATGTGAAAATTTGAGAAAATTGTAATGATGAAGATGAGATGAGTTGAGGTGGTTTGTGAATTCAAATGAAGCCGCACCGGCATATTTTGCTAAGATAAAGATATCAAGCATCTTCTAGAAAAAAAATTAGAACTATTTTTAAGGACAATTTTCAAGGACATATTACACTAATGAAGGCTCACTAAACTATTGAGAAATGTCCTTCAGCCTAGGATCTGTTAAAAATGTTTTTGCTATAGAGAAAATAATTTCTTTACATGGTTTATTACACTTTACCCCCTCGAACTTTCACTCAATTCATAATGTGCCTCTGAAACTAATAATTGCATCAAAGTGGACCATCGAACTTTCAAAACTTCCCAATCCTCCTCTTCCATCTACTAGCAATGTCAAATCTAAAGAAAATTCATTGTAAAAATATAATTTTTATCTAATTTATTATTATTGACCATATAAAATATAAAATAATATATGCTATCAATTAATAATAAATTATTAATCATTAAGCATATATAAAATTATTTTATACCTAAGTTGCAAGCAAGTATGAATAATCTATGTACACAATGAAATTATTTGATATTCATTAAACATATATAAATTAATGAAAAATATATTTAATGATTTATGATTTATTATTAATTGATAGCATATATTATTTTGTACTTTATATGGTCAATGATAATAAATTAGGTGAAAATTACATATCTGTAATGAATGTTATGACTTATGCACATGAACAGCATGTGCAGTGAATTTTTGTTAGATTAAACACTGCTAGTAGATGGAAGGGGGGATTGTGAAGTTTTAAAAGTTTGAGGGTTCACTTTAATGCAATTATTTGTTTCGGAGGCACATTACAAATTGAATAAAAGTTTGAGAGAGTAAAGTGTAGTTAACATTTCTTTAAATTATAAATTGTTTGGTAGGAACATGATTGCGAAACATTCCTATTTCCTCCCATGGCCAAGTGACATCCATGCATTTATTTAGGGCACAAAAACAATAAAAACCATAAACTACTTTTGTAATATATCACTTTTGCATTTTGTCAAACACATTGTATGCATACGGGTTTGCATGGTCCAATGCATCAACCATATTCAATTCTATCACATTTCCTTATTACAACACAACTTCACAACAATTAGACCCAAAACAACTAATTCTAGGCAACCCAACAACATGGAAAAAAAGAAAACATAAAATTAAATTTCTTTGATTTAGGGCTCGGAGTCGGAATAAGTACCAGAGGCTGGCCTAAGAAGTGAAGGGGAACGGAGTCAACGGACTATGGAGGTGCAAAGAGGGAACGACGGAAATAGAGAGGGAACGGAGGTGGCGAGCAGAGGAGATAGTTTTTTTTTTTAATCCAGATGTAAAATGACATCGTTTTACATCTTTATTTTTTCAAAAAAAGTCAGAGTCGGAGTTCGGTGTTCAAAGCTTCAAGGAGCTCTGAACTCCGACTCCGACTTCAACTCCGTCTAATTATTTGGAGTCGCTATGATTCCGACTCCGATTTCTGACCACTCCGACTCCATCAGGCCGGAGGTCGGATGGAATTGAAATTTTTGAAAGTTTGCACAGTCCTAATTGAAGGACACTTTTGCTTAAACAATAATTGAGAGGTGTTTTTAAAAAATACATGTAACCCATTATAGTAGCTGAGAGAAATTGGTTTTTGAATTAATTGTAATTATCATGCCATAAGCTATCTAGCTATTAATCCACTTAAAATTAATTGGTGTTAGAAGAAAGATATTAGGTCCCGTTTGGATACAGAAACACTCTCAACCTATCTCATCTCATCTTATCATTACAATTTTTTTAAATTTTCGTATAAAATATAATAAACAATTTAATTTTTTCAAATATCAAAATAATAATAATATTAAAAATTAATATTCTAATAATATTTTATTCAACTTATTTAAAATAATCTAATCTCATTTCACTATCAAAACGAGCCTAATTCACTTAAGATTAAGAAAAATTCTATTATGAAGTTGGTGTGTAGAGCACATCTAATAAAGTGCTTACATGAAATAATTTAATTTAAAAAATAAATTAAATTTAAATCTTACAAATCAAATATTATCATTTAAGTGATACAGATAGTGTATTAATCTACACACCAGCTTGAAAATAAAATAACTATAAATTAGTTGGTATTAAAAAAAATATATATTCATGCCTTTTATGAGCACCTCCACAACATTAATGCTATGAAAACTATATAATATATTTTGTTTGCATTCAAAACCCATCTCAACCCATCTCAATTCATCTCATCTTCATCATTACAACTTTTCTAAATTCCTATACAAAATATAATAATATTTTCTTTTTTCAAATTTCAAAAAAATCTTTCCAAATTTCCACAGTAAAATATAATAAACATCCTTACTTTTTCAAATCCCAAAACAACATTCTTAAATTCCTACACAAAATATAATAAATAATTTAACTTTTTCAAATCTTAAAATAATAATAATATTAAAAACTAATATTCATAAAATATCTTATTCTACTATTTACAAATTATCTCAACTCATCTCAACTTTCCTCTCAATCAAACAGCACATCAAAGCACTTTTTTTATAATTGAATATACAGGAACCAATTTATATCGAAGCGTCACTCTTGCGAGAAAGCCTCGAGGGGCTTCGCCCATTAATAAAACGCGTGCATGACTTGACCTGGTTTGTTTGAAGGGTTGGAGACTTTTGGGATCTGCAAAAAAGTCCAGGTCAATTTCCTATATCCCATCCCCAAGACCACTCTCTCTCGAACGCAGGCCATTTCCAAATTCTCATCTCCAGCAGCAACAACAACTCCATCCAAGAAAGGAATCGCCATGGATATGGAGCAAGAAGACATGCAATTTCTTGGTATCTTTGGTGTCTATAGAGAAGCGTACAAGATCATCTTCTCATGGCGGAAAATCTTGAGCCAGATTACCCTGGCCTTGGTCATCCCTCTATCTTTCATCTTCTTGGTTCACATGGAAGTCTCAGATCTTCTCTTCTCGAGGATCATCCACAACGAGATTGTCCTGGACGAAACCAGACCAGGAACTCCAAAATTCAACAAGGTCTCAGATGTTGTCACCTCCGAATGGATCACTTTCTGGCTTTTCAAGGCTGCCTATTTCACTTTCCTCCTCATTTTCTCCCTCCTCTCCACCTCCGCCGTCGTTTACACCATTGCATGCATTTACACCGGCCGGGAAGTAACCTTCAAGAAGGTCATGAGCGTTGTCCCAAAGGTCTGGAAACGGCTTATGGTCACTTTCATCTGCACTTTCATCGCCTTCTTCGTTTACAACATCGTGGCTATTCTGATCGTGATCTCATGCGCAGTTTTCCTAATTGATCAGTCTGCATCCAGATATTTTTTCCCCATTCTCATAGTCTTGGGGATCTTGTACTTTGTGGGATTTGTGTACATGACCATAGTTTGGCAGTTAGCCAGCGTCGTGACAGTTTTAGAAGACAGATATGGAGTTCAGGCGATGCTGAAAGGCAAGGCGCTGTTGAAGGGGAAGATGTGGGTGGCCACAGTTATATTTGTTAAGCTCAATATTTCTCTTGTAATCATACAGATGGCATTTAGAAAGCTTGTTGTTCATGGCTGGCGTCTGGGCATGGTGAACAGGGTTGGATATGGGATTATCTGTTTGTTGTTGCTTTTCACGTTGGTGCTTTTCGGGCTTATAATTCAGACAGTGATATATTTTGTCTGCAAATCCTACCACCATGAAAACATCGACAAGTCGGCTCTCTCGGATCACCTTGAAGTCTATCTTGGAGAGTATGTTCCTTTGAAGGCCAAGGATGTTCAGCTGGAGCAGTTCGATGTTTGATCATTTTGGCTATGGATGTCAGACAAATAATGATCTATAATACATGTAATATTAGCTGTTGTTATGAGTTTTATATCTACATATCATCTTGAGAGTGTTGCATGTCACACTACAGAATCAATGGTTATTTGTGTTATTTTTCATATAGATTGCATCAATATTTACCAAAAACAAAAACCAGTTTTAATTCTAATGTAACAATGTTGGGTTCAACCTTTTCTGCCGTCTCTTTTGAGTTTCTGATTGTTTTGTGGGAGTGGTCAATGCGTATGATATGGGGTTGGTTGACTTGAACCTTGGAATCTGTTTGTTGGAATTGAGAAACATAATTAGGAACCAGATGGGAAACTTCCTCCTTTGAAATTCTGTTCTCAAGACCAAGGTGAGCTTTTACATGATTAGTTAGAAGGGGAGGTTGAGATTTTTTTCTTTTTCTTTTATTTATTTATATAATTTCTAAAGTCTTTTATGGTTTAAAAAGACGTGAATCTCGATACATTTAATTCACTGAAACTTTATTCCCACGCTTCCAAGTCATAAGGACATGCTAATTTGAGATTGGGACTGAACCCAATAATCCATCCTATGCCATCAGTGTATCTACCTGGTTGGCAACTTCCATGATTGTCTTCATGACCAATTAGGTTCTTTTGTTCTGCTTCTAAGTGAAGTTTTAATGATCATGGATGAACAAAAGAAAAAGAAAGAAACAAATATATAGACACATTTAGATAGTGAGACGAGATAAGATAGTTTTAGATGAAAGTTTAATAAAATATTATTAGAATATTATTTTTTAATATTATTAATATTTTAAGATTTAAAAAATTAAATTTTTTATTATATTTTATAAATAAATAAAAAAATAAACTGATAAAATGAGATGAAACCAACTTAAAAAAAAATGTTCGAATTAAAAAAAAAAAAGTGTTCGAATCAAACGATGCCGTTCTAAGAAGAAAGAAAAGACTTCAGTAGAGCTTGCTTGGCCCCTCTGCAACTTTCGGCTTTCACTTTCAGCAGAGCACGCAAAACAAGAAAACTCAATAAATAGATGAAGATCCTTATGTTTCAAATCTAATTTTCTTCTCTCTATTTCCTATCAATTCCATCGATTCACAGAATCGTATTCTACGTTAATGGTAGTGTTGTTGATTGGCTGGGACTGTTAAGGTTTGCTTACAATGGATACGTCGTCGTCTTCGACTCCAGCAGAGTACGATTACCTGTTCAAGTTGTTGCTGATTGGGGATTCTGGCGTTGGGAAGAGCACGTTCCTCTTAAGCTTCACTTCCAGTACCTTCGAGGATCTCTCCCCGACAATCGGTGAGTTTGGCGTTTCCCCCTCATCTTACCAATGGCGTGAATTGTTATTATAATTGTTATTTATTTATTTCTTTGATTTCTCAAATATTCAACTTATAGTATTAAAAATGTTTTCTAGGTGTGGATTTTAAGGTGAAATATATTACCATTGGGGGAAAGAAGTTGAAGCTTGCAATTTGGGACACAGGTATTTAACTGGAATTTGTTTATTGTATTTGCATATGTTTGATCATGAAATGTTATTATCTGAAAAGTCTCTGCTTTAGAGTTGTGTGAAAAAACCTCGGATTCCCGCATCCATTATATGGGAATGTCCTGTTATCGGCTGTTTGTTTTTACGTAGAGTGTGATAGAAAAGTACTATGGGTTATAAATTTATGGTAAATAACATGAAAGCTCAATTATATTAGATTCCCTTATAATGCATAATCAAACCGCATTTGGTGACCGGTAGTTGTTGTTCTTGGAAATATTAGACGTAATTTTTGGTTGTTCCCGGGATTATGAGCTGGTTTAAGGACCCCCCAATCATGCGAAGGATACTTTGATTTTGGGTGAGCATATGATATGTTGATTTATACTAATGCAGTTGGGTTTCATGGAGTGGAGTGACAAATTTTAGTATTTTACACCTTTCAGCTAGTATATAATTAATATATGCTATTTATCACACATGTGTCTGTGCACAGTGCACACACACTCTTACTTTGAAAGCACATTAATTTAGGTTATATTTTGTTCCCATGCTTTGTTTCTGATATTAATTTCCTGTTTTCTCATCATGAAGCTGGACAAGAAAGATTTAGAACTCTAACTAGCTCATATTACAGAGGAGCTCAAGGGATAATAATGGGTATGTTGATTCATCGCCATTTATCTCATTTATCTATGCTTTCTTTTCCTCTCCGTGCCTTGTTAGTATGAAATCCATGCCTTTATTATCATTGGGAGTTCACTATTTTGTTATCAAAAACTGTAAACAAGTATGCTTTATTTGTTGAATATAAAATTACACACACATGTTAAAAATGCTTGGGATAAATTCAAATTTAGGTTACCTCGTCAAGGTGAAACTTGGGATTGATTTTTAATTCTTAATGGAAGGGGTGAGCTAAACAGAATCAGTTTTTTTGTCATCCAACTGCATAATTTTTTTCTTTCATCATGCCATAGGATTAATTATTTTCCATAGAAACGGAATGCAAATGCATGGCTGATATTTGGATTGTTTGAAGACCATATCATGCATGCCTTCATCCTTGATTTGTCTCTTTTGAGTTCTATTTTCTTAATTTCTTTACTGATAAAAAATTCTTAATTTCATGTTTTGTGTGTATGTTTTTGTGCTTTGTGTGTAAAATTTTGGTACTGCTAGCGTCTTGATATTATGTTGTTGGCTTAGATGTGTTGTTTTGAGGTATAAACCTTACTTCCCAGCACAAGGAAGTGCAGAGTTGTTCTTCTGGAGAGAATTTTAATTCTTGTTCATTTCATTGAGTGGAAATGCTGTAATTCGATACAAGTTGTTTTACTTATGTATGCATTAACTTCGTGTTTGATGTTATTGAATCCCCTACTACAGATTCACTAGTTTCCTTAAGGATGACCAGTGTTGTTTAAGTGTGGACCTAGTTCTCCTTTATTGATTTTTTGGTAATAATAACCTTTAAAACAATGTTCTTGTCTTTTTCTGCCCAACTGTATGTTTGTAATTGATCTAGTAACCTTTTATGTTGCACTTCTTGAATTGGGACGGGTTATTTTCTATACCTTAGTCATTGGATTTGGGAAATGGTGCAGTGTATGATGTAACAAGGCGAGAAACCTTTACAAATCTATCTGATATATGGGCCAAGGAAATTGACTTGTACTCAACAAATCAAGATTGCATCAAGATGCTTGTTGGCAACAAAGTTGATAAGGTATTGCTTTAGTGAACTTGCATTTATAGTCTTATGATTCTTGAGAGCATCCTGATCTTGATAAAAATGTCTGAAGGTTAGGATGTACTAAGATCTCCCATCCCCAGACCATATAATTGCGAGAACAACATCTGGGTAGTTTCCTCTTAATGTGGTCGAGGAAATTAACAATGAACCATTAATCTTGATCACATGATTAGGATATGTACCAAGTTTTTTGAAGTTTGTCTTGTGAGCTTTTCAGTTGCAGGATTCTTGGGATGTTATGTTGTTTCTATTATTTTCTTGTAACAGTTTTTTGAATTAAAGATGTCAAGCACATTGGATTTACCTGTATTTTCAGGAGGGTGAAAGGGTTGTCAGCAAAAAAGAGGGTATGGACTTTGCAAGAGAATATGGATGCCTTTTCTTGGAATGTAGTGCAAAAACTCGAGTCAATGTGGAGCAATGCGTCGAGGAGCTTGTATTAAAGGTATGCAAAATGTTAAAACCTTTCCTCTCTTAATTGTTTTTATATTATAATGTACTTCTATATGTGATTCCTCGGATGTGCACCAGTTCTGTATGGGTTTGGTTCCAGGTGTCAAGTTTTAGTCCCCTACTTTTCGGAAACTTGGAAATAAGGATTGCCCTTATAATAAAAAACTGATCCTCTTAGTGGAATCAAGCTGGATTCATGCTCATTCTCGTGGGCTATCTATCTGGTCAGCTTATGTGAGTGAATCTTACTGTTGGATTGGACTCCGGCGACAATTTTCTGAGCCTTGTGCCTTTTGAAGGTGTGGCACAAGGACACAAGCAGCAAAAGGACACTGCATATAAACAAAATTCTTTGTTAGTATAAAGTCACGGTTAGATGTGTAATGACATTCTTAGGTCCGCAAGGAAGCATATACATCAAGGAAACTGATTTATATAGACCTAGGGTGTTAAGCCACGTGATGGCCCTTTGAAAGAAGTGAGATCCACCATGAAAAAGTGGGACCCACTTTTTCTCAAAGGACCTGCACAGAGCTTGCACACCTTAGGCTTGTATCTAGCATTACATATTATCGTAAGTTGCATCTTCTTCTGGTAAGATTTGAAGGCATAAATCCATGCATCTTTGTCTCTCTGTGTGTGTCTCTCTCCTACTGGTCCACCAAATTATGTGGTGAATAAGGTAATTCATGTAGCAGAATAACTATGGTGGTTGTGCCTTATATAGCAAAGAATTTATTCATTTGTTTGGTTTATTTGCTCAAATATTTTGTTGAGCTTTAGAGTAACTTGTGTGGATGATGCGAGGGTAACATGTTGATGTGCAGATTTTGGAGACACCTAGTCTCTTGGCCGAGGGCTCAGCTGGGGTGAAAAGGAACAACATCTTCAAACAGAAACCTCCAGAATCTGGTGCTTCCACTAGTGGCTGCTGCTCTTAGTGATTGTACTCTGATGTTTCTTCAAACTCTCCCCTCCTAAAGTAGCATTTCCTTCCCCTTTACAGGTCATGAAATGCCTTTGTACCACATTGTGGAGGTTCTTACATTTAAAAGTGCGTTATCTATATGTATTCTATCTGCTGATCGTGGTTCTTTGTCACCATTTTTCTCTGATTTAAGAGGCTGCGTGTTTATTTACCGAGTCTTGTGAAATCATGAAACGATGGTTTGCAAGAATCAGTTGAATATTACTGATATATTTCAATCCGTATACGATGGACTGAATGGTTTTGATTTGATCACAATTTTAGAATCATTCCCCTTTGGACATGATCTTGTTCGGTTGTTTCAGTTTTTTTCTGGGTTGGTTTGGCTTCATGGCTGTGTTTTAATATTTTATCATTAATTTTTATCTACTTTTCACTACTATTTATTATTATTTAATATTTTATTATTACTTTTTCATCACTTTTTCAGTACTATTCACAGATAATCTAAGATCACTTTACTGTCCAAACGTAGCCTTAGATATCGATCCAGAGATGCAGACCTAATCATTTTATAGAAATTTTAGATCTAAGTTAGATTACGAGACTTATATGTTAAAACTTTCATCTATTTTATAATTAAAGAGTTTTACATACCATATATGTTTACAATTCCTTTCTTTTGTTTTTAAATTATCTTGCATACTCCCAACATCTTTTTAACCAAAATGTATTCATGAATCCATGGAAATTCTTGATGTACAAAATAAGAATCCACCAAGATAGGTCAATGGGTCGTTCTATCACCAACGATTGCCCCCGCTCATAGCTACTGCTTGACATGGCATGACATAGTGGCTTTTTTTTAATTAAAAAAAAAAAGAAAAGAAAAGAAAGGAAAAGGCATTTCCCTCTTCAGATTCGAAAAATCCCAACCCCCTGAAGGCTGCCCCCTCATTACCCTTTGTCCGAAAACTTCCTTGAATCAAATTTGATCTATAAGATCTATAAAAAATAAGACCATTTTTATACAAGTTACAATGTATAGTATTAAACCCAGAAGAATTTAGGGTGGTGACATTAAAAAGAATTTAAACCCATATTGCATTTACTGGCCGCAAAGAATTTAAACCCATTTTTATACAAGTTATGGTACAATTATCATCTGGAGCAAGATCTTGAAATGGATGCTTCATGCTTGTGTTTGTTTGTTTGTTTTTTTTTTTTTTTTTTTTTTTTTTNTTTTTTTTTTTTAAATTTTTGCTTGGTTAGTTGATCTCTATGGGGATTTTTAAAGGAGTTGGAAATTCATGGCTTCTGGGTTATAATTTGTACTATGTCTTCGGCTATATTTACTATAAGTTGGAATTTCATAGCTTCTGGTTATAGTTTAGCAAGGGATTTTACAAGGGCTCTGTTTAGTAGGGGCTGTATTTACTAGTTTTTTGCATGTAAAAGATGGAGGCGACGGATTTTACAAGGGCTTTGTTTTCAGGAGAAAGAGTGTAGCTTGAGGTTGAAGAAGACGGAGCAAATCTAATTTTTTGCTTGAAGAAGATCCAATTTTTTAATCTATTAAGTCATGCCACATGGGATGCCACATCAAGCGGGATGGTCAAGAGGGAAGGAAAAGCGGTGGGCGTAGCTTTTTCCGTCGCGTTAAATTTTATACAACTTTATTTTATATAAAAATAATATCATTTTATTAAAGAAAAATTCTACTTATCATTCTCTACACCACACACCAACATATGATTTATCATTTTTGTTATTCTATTTAAACACACACATATTAATGTATAAATATATATTTAATTAGAATAACAAAAATAAAAAATTATATATTAATGTATAGTGTAGGAGATAATAAGTAGACTTATTTTCAATTTAAAATACAATTATATAAAAGATTATGCCTATACTTATATCCTTACCTCGTTTTAACTCTTTCAACTATTGAGGAAAAAGCTACGCCCATCGTTATTGCTTCCCGCTTGATGTGGCATCCCATGTTGCATGACTTAATAGATTAAAAAATTGATCTTCTTCAAGCAAAAAATTACATCTCTTCATCTTCTTCAAGCTACGCATTTTCTCCCGAGAACAAAGCTCTTTCAAGTAAAAAATTAGATTTGCTTCGTCTTCTTCAAGCTCAAGCCACGCCCTTTCTCCCAAAAACAGAGTCTTTGTAAAATCCGTCGCCTCCATCTTCTTCAAGCAAAAAACTAGTAAATATAGCCCATGCTAAACAGAGCCCTTGTAAAATCCCTTGCTAAACTATAACCCAGAAGTCATGAAATTCCAACTTATAGTAAATACAGCCGAAGACATAGTACAAATTATGACCCAGAAGCCATGAACTTCCAACTCCTTTAAAAATCCCCATAGAGAAAGCAAAGATTTAAAAAAAAAAACAAACAAACACAAGCATGAAGCATCCATTTCAAGATCTTGCTCCAGACGATAATTGTGCCATAACTTATATAAAAATTGATTTAAATTCTTGTATAAAAATGGTCGGATTTTTTATAGATCTTATAGATCAAATTTGATTCAAGGAAGTTTTCGGACAAAGGGCAATGAGGGGGCAGCCTTGAGGGGGTTGGGACTTGGGAGTTTTCGAATATGAAGATGGAAAGAAACCAGGGAAATGAGGGAAGAGAAATACCTTTTCTTTTTTATTAATTAAAAGAAGTCACTGTATCATGTGTGTCAAGCGGTGCCTGGGAGCGGGAGCAATCGTTGGTGGCTGTATAACGCCTGGATAATGCTAGAGCCCCCGCTGGGAGTCCCGCTGGGCTCTAGTATTGTGTTTTTATGTGTTTTTTTTTAGTTATTTTTTTTATATAGATGTTTTTAATAATTTTAAATATTTTAAAAAAATAAAATAAACTTAGAACATCATTAAAAAACACTTTCTTAATCAGAAAGTAAAAAAACAAATCATTAAAAAATACTTTCTTAATCACGAAGTAAAATAAATAATATTTTTTATTTTACTTCGTGATTAAGAAAGTATTTTTTAATAATATTCTAAATTTATTTTATTTTTTTAAAATATTTAAAATTGTTAAAAATATCTATATAAAAAAAACAACTAAAAAAATACACATAAAAATATACTGTTAGAGCCCAGCGGGACTCTAGCATTATTCTATAAAAATAGTTACAAGTGTATTATTATTTAAAAATAAATAAAAATATAGATTTAGACAAACATAGACACGACATTTAGATTGAATTGACGTTGTTAGTTTTCTTTGTACCCTGTTGGCATCAGTACTTGTCAGTGTCTGTGTACAGGCTAAGGTTAAGGTTAAGATTGTGTTTTATTAAATTAATTATTAATGATATTTATTAATTTTTTTATAAAAATATTAAATTTATTTTTATATATTTTAAATTAAAAATTTAAACTCATCACAATTTAAAAAAATTAAAATTAAAATTATAAAATATTAGTATTCCCAATGAAAAATTATTTTCATAAGTCTCATACATGATACACCATATATTATATATTTTGTGATTTTAAATTTTTTTTTATTAAATATGTGTTATATTAATGATGAATAAAAAAATTAATTATTTTAAAAAGAAAAAAAAATTGATGTATGGTGTATAACCTATAAATAGCAATGCTGATTCCCAATTCTCATCTCAAATCACATGAATCCAACCCAAACATCAAAGTGGAGCCCATAAAACGTACAGAGAGGAGAGGATCCAGAACCAGAAGGTGGGGTCATGTACGCTAAAATCATTGCGTTGGGACTTGGGAGGGTGTTCTTTTTTTTATTTATTTATTAAAAAAACAAGTAAAAGGACGAGAAAAGAAGGGAGAGGGCGCTGTTGGGCATGAACACGATAGTAGAGGATTCTGCCGCCACCACCACCACCACTGATCCCGGCAACTTTACAAATCCGACGGAACCGAAGACCCTCGCCGGAGATTCCGACTCGGAGGCGAAATATGCACCCCCGCGACCGCCATCGCGGCCACTAGCGCCTGCGATCATAATGTCCTCCACAGAACCCGATGCCATTTTCAGCGGAGGCGGCATCAGGTTTTCTGTCTTTCTCGTGTTTCTTTCTTTTCAGTGCTGCTCTTTTAAATGTATTACTTGTTGGATTTCTATTTGTCGGTCTGTTGGGATCTCTTCTTGATAGATTTATGTTATTTCTTCGGTTTGGTGCTATATTTTTAGAATTTCACATTCCCGTTTGATTGATTTTTCTCCGAGTGTGGTCTGGTTTTGGAAGTTTACTCAAAATGCAACTCTCAAATGTTATGCTTTGGCTGGAAAATCCTTGTGGAAATCCTCTGTGCCGATTGCGTTCGAGTTGTTGGTTGGGTCTGGATTTTTGTTAATTTTGGGAGAGCACGTACCAAGTTGTTCGCTTTTATGCTAAATAACATATAAAAAACAGTTGCAAGTCTGGTTTTCGGCTTGGGGGTTTAATTAATCCTACGCTCAGTGATGTCAAGTGGTAGAGTCGTTGCATTGGGGTTGACTTGACTTATATTACGCTTGGAATTTAAAATCTATTTTTGTGATTTTGAATTGTCTTATGCTTTTACCTATCAAAAAAGAAAAAAAAAAATTGTCTTATGCTTTTGAATCCAATATGGGACCTTTTACACAATTCAACTTTGATCATTATGTACCAGAATCGAGATCTACATGGACAGGCAGGCCTTATGTTTAACTAAGGGCATAGTCTTTTTCACTAAAGGAAAGATCACGGAAAGGTTATTGAACCCTTGATATATCATGGAAAGATTATATTACCTTTGATATATGTTTACAAAGAATACCATGGGTGTGGGGATGCTTGAAATCTTGTCTTGACATTTTTTTTTTCTCTTTGGCAAATGGAAGACTCTTTCAAATATTATATGGACCCACAGGGCCACAATTGTCTGAGAGTGTTTGAAGTTACATATCTGACTAAATGTTCTATTTTTATGATTAGCTTTCTTACTGGAAGCCAAAATGGAAGTTTCAACTATGGATATTCCACTTTCAAGGGTAAAAGAGCTTCCATGGAGGATTTCTACGAGACTAGAATTTCCGAAGTTGATGGTCAGATGGTCGCATTTTTTGGTGTTTTCGATGGTACGGCCTAGGATATTATTTTCTCTCCTCATATGATGATGTTTTTTTTTAAGCTCAAGATTCTTTCCATGAGTAGGGACATTACTTATCCAATTATCTGTTTTGTTTTTACGTGGTTATTGTCATCATCCAATTCAGGCCATGGGGGTTCGAGAACTGCCGAATACCTAAAAAGCAACCTTTTCAAGAATTTAAGTAGCCACCCAGATTTTATCAAAGATACAAAGACAGCTATTGGTACGAAGTCGATTAACTTCTACTGTCATTATTTGTATGGAGTGATTTAAACTATTTATTCATGTGGATCATAAACCAGTAACAAATTTTCTTTTTCCATTGTAGTTGAAGTATTTAGACAGACAGATGCTGATTACCTCAATGAAGAAAAAGGCCAGCAAAAAGATGCCGGTTCAACTGCATCAACTGCTCTGCTGTTAGGTGACCGGCTGCTCGTCGCAAATGTTGGTGATTCCAGAGTAGTTGCCTCTAGAGCTGGTTCAGGTTGCTGCCTTATCTGTTAACATTGGGATTTTTTTACAACCTTGCCTTTAACATCAGTATAAATTAGGAAATTTAGACCTTAAAGAAATCAATAATTTCTCACCACCTATGGTTCATATTTTCTTTTGAAAATTAATTTGCAGACCCAAATTTCCTGTTTTAAATTACTTTAATATGCCAGACCAATGGATTGACTTCTATAGGTTTTACTTGATTTATATGAGAATATAAATATTAAGAAATCTCTTTTGTCTCTTTAATTTGATGGTTGTTATTGTTGCCTTTTACAGCTATCGCTTTGTCTATTGATCACAAACCTGAAAGATCTGATGAGCGTGAACGGATTGAACAGGCTGGAGGTTTCATCATTTGGGCAGGTAAATTTTGTCTTCTTGGTATTATGTGTATGCATTTATTGTGGTTGGTTTAGCTTGTGACCATAACTTCTGCAATGAGGAATTTTTATCTGCGTATAGTGTTGCATAAAGAATAGAATGCAACTGAAGGCTGAGCTATTCAAGTTGTTCTTTTACCAATTTAGTTTGTTATGCCACAGTTCTTGTAAACTTATGGTGCTGCTTTCACAGGCACTTGGAGGGTTGGTGGTGTTCTTGCCATTTCTCGTG
Organism: Pterocarya stenoptera; assembly: GCA_003123785.1. Classification (NCBI taxonomy): domain Eukaryota; kingdom Viridiplantae; phylum Streptophyta; class Magnoliopsida; order Fagales; family Juglandaceae; genus Pterocarya; species Pterocarya stenoptera. Next base: position 67,360 of record QEOT01006028.1, read on the forward strand.
CATTTGGAGACAAACTACTAAAGCAATATGTTGTTGCTGAGCCAGAAATCCAGGTTAACTTTTACCTTCCCCTTTCTTTTCTTTTTTTCCACTTGAATGCTGAAGTGATAATCTCGACTGTTTCTTGCATCAATATTTTTCATTCATAATGGAATAACAAGTTTTCGATATAATTGGTGACGTTAATGTTGCTCAGTGCGTTTCTATTGGAATGTATGAGGGTTAAACAAACAGATGATTGGGAACAGGTGCAACATAAGATGATTTGTCTCAAGTAGCAAGGAAGATGGGATGGATTTTGGTAGGTCTTAGGTTAAAATCTTACCAAGCAAAAGAAAAGGGTGCAACTTTTATAATCATAATTTTCTTTCCATTATTGAATCTCAAATCTTTCCTTGTTAACTACAAAATATCATGCTAGGGGTTTTGCATTTTTGTTTTCCTAATCTCTCCTAATATCTTTTGAAATCTTTCATTGTTTAACTGCTTCCATACATATCATACATATCATGGATTTCGTAGGTTTATCTTGTAAGGTTCTATTCATGAAAAGCACCCTGAATTTTAAGCTGGCCGTCATGCTACCGTGAACCACTTCCTTTCTCTTGATAATTTTCTCGTACATTTTGTCATTTTATTTGCTGAAGCATATGGAGATTTTGTAATGGAGCTTCACTTCACTATATTTCCTTGTTTTGTTACTCAATTGTTTTTTCATGTTCCAATGCCCAGGAAGAAGAAATTGATGGTGTAGATTTTATAATTCTTGCTAGTGACGGACTTTGGAATGTCATCTCGAATAAGGTGAGTGTTTGGTAAGCCTTAAATTACTCTGCCATTAAATACTGGAACTGTTTGAAATTCCCCTTTCAGTTTTTCCTTCAAGAAGCTGTGGTGGTTATCTTTTTTAATTTTGGAAGGGGTGGGGTGGGGGGGAGTTTGGATTCCCTGTTTTTTCTTCCCAACTCATTCAATATCCTCTTAATGATTAACTATTTTTTAAAATTTCTTCTCCTCCAATTCATTTAGTTGTTGGGTACATTGGGTCCAAGAGTTTTGGTTTCTTCCTTAAAGTTAATTTTTTTTCCCTTTATTGATTATATTTTCTTCGAGGGGATGGTGTAAGATAAATTTCTGAGACTTGGGCAACATCATCAAAGAACTGTTATCCTATAGGTCCATGAAATCTGGGAAGTCAAATAATTTGCTGTTAAGCATTCCTCGACCCTACTGTCTCCTTTTGCCTGTGGTCTTCTGAGATGTGGCTTTCTCTGGAGTTGATTTGGCTCTTTAAGGTCCCTCACAAAGTTACCTTCACCTTGTTAACGGGAAAAGGATTAGCTTCAAGGGCGGTATACTTTCCATTTGTTCCACATGGTACTGCATTCATGTGATATTGATTTTCTAGAACCTTAGGTTCTATGGCGCATGGGCAAAGCAGTTTTGATGATATGGACAGTGTAGCTAGGGACATAATGTTGTTTAGTGGTAAGTGAAAGTCGTAGATGGGATTGTATACATATCTAACCCAAAAGACAAGGCCTAAATAAAATAGGAGTTGAAATTTGGCTTTATAACCCACTGACTGGGACCCATGTATTGCACCCTTTAAATTCATCGGAAAAAAAGAACAGAAAATGGATATTCTCTTTCCTTGGTTTGTTTTGGTGAATTATTTGGACCACCTGAGTTCCCATTCTTTGTAAAAAGGTTTATCTTGTTATTGAGATGAGGCCAGTTCAAATAATCTATACTTTCCTTCCTTTAAAATAGCTTAAAATATCCTTCACTTATCTAATTGTGTTTCAGTAGTACGAATTAGGATGCTAAATCCAGTTATGGATAATTTAAAGGGAAGGAGAGGATAATCAGTGAAGGAGATGATAATTATGTATTCTCTTATGTCTACGCGAATTGCATGCCGTCGGAAGTATAAATTATATTTCATGGAATGACAGTTTCTCACAAAGCTGTCTCTATTCCTTCCAGGATGCTGTGGCCTTGGTAGAGGATATATCAAATGCAGAGGAGGCATCAAGAAGACTTGTAACAGAAGCTTATGCCCGAGGAAGTTCTGATAATATCACTTGCATCGTTGTTCGGTTTGATGTTTCATGAGCCAGACACATTAAGCTTGTCAAGTATAAGTTAATGATCTTTCCTATCATGATTATTCAAGACTTTCACAGTAATCTTTCCTTATTTCAAAGTCTTGCAGGCTTTAGGATCATAAAAAAGTTTCCATGCAAGTAACAGAAAAGCAGATTCTTCAACTCTTTTTTTCTCAATGTAGAGTGTGAACAGGCT
>QEOT01006028.1:91282-151309 GCA_003123785.1 Pterocarya stenoptera
TTTTTCTCCATTTTAGAAAGTTACTTTTTCTTTTTTAAGCTAGATAGTTACTTTGTGGATATCAACTTTTGGAAATCCTTCACCAATAAGCTAGTTTTTAAGTTATAAATAAATGTTATTATTTGTACCATTTGGTTCAAGTAAATCTCCACATTGAAATTTAAGGACCTGTTTAGATGTGGAGTTTAATTGATTTTTTTTTATGAATGATAGTAAGTTGAAATGGTAGAGTAAGTTTTGTTAAACATACCTAAAATGAGTTTAGATGTGTTTGGATGTTAAGATGAGTTTTAATACATTTATGAGAAGTTGAAAAAAATTATGGATCTTGTGTGTAAAAAAGTGTTGAATTAAAAAAAGTTGTGGGTCTTACATGTAAAGAGATTTTGAGTTGAGATGAATTTAGTGATTTAAGAATTTGATGTTTAGATATTAGACTCAGTTTAAAATTAGACTGAACTGAGATCATCTCAGGTAAGCCTAACTTCCAAATGGGGCAATTTCAAGTTGCATAAGTTATGATGGAATAAGAGTAATACTAGATAAAAATCACTGTAGTAGTGCACTCTTTGCACTTACTATGTGGCTTCTTCTCTACCTTTCATTTTTTTTCACTCATCCGTTCTCTCTCTCTCTCTCATCTCTCTCTCTCTCATCTTCGCTCTCACATCTCTCTCTCATCACTTTTGCTCTCTCTCATCACTCTCTCTCTCTTGCGCATCTCTCTCTCTCATCTTCGCTGCACATCTCTCTCTCATCTTCGCTTTCTCTCTCATCACTGTCTCTCTCTCATCTTCGCTCTCTCACTCATCTCTCTCTCTCTCTCGCCTGCTCTCTCTCTCTCATTCTCGGTTTCTCTCTCATCACTCTCTCTCATTCTCGAGTTGCTCTCTCATTCTCTCTCAGTCGGATAGTAAATTAGGAGAATAAAAATATGTGGTATAGATGATGCCACCTCATAAGTGCAAAATAACTGTAGTCAACAGTGGCTTCTATCTATATTTATTCATAGAATAATATAGACATATAGTTCAATCGTTGAGTCGAGGAGACGTGATGCTAGTTTAAAATGTTTTTGTTACTACGTATTAGGGTGATGCTGAGTCATTGAATACTATTTTTACAATTTAAGTGTTTTCAAATTGTTTGAGTGCAAGTTTGACCAGGTGTATATAAGCTTTTGGACACCATCATACTCTTATTAAGCCAGTTTTCAAATTAAGTTAGTTTCTCCTAATCAAGTACTAGTAACTTAATCAAACTTAAATGATAAATGGAATTCATTTAACCCGGTATGTTAATGACATGATTCATTCCAATGTACTTAGTCTAGAGCTAATTGGCATGGTCTGACATGATTCATCAAAATCTTGTGGAGGAGGCTTTGTCTTGTTCATACTTGTACTGCCAAACAAACAGACAGAACCAGGAGTATATAAAGCATGTTTAATTCCCTATTCATATTAATCTGTCCTTCCTACATAGCAAGATGTGTGAAAGGGAGTGTGTTAGGGATAATCTTCGTGGACCATCACCACAAGAATAAGAAATCACATCACATTTTTTTTTTCAAAGGAACATATTGACTCTTATTTTTATTCACTTCACTTCCATATATCCCTATGCTTGTCACTATATTATGTACAGACTACAGTATATTCTCACACATGAATAATGCTGCTTGTCCCTTGTCAATCGGAAATGTCTTTTCTCTAAACTCTTGTATGCAGATAAAAAGGTATTTTTTTAAGGATCAATCTTTCCTTGGATGTTTTTGAGCAAGTTGTTTACTAGGTTAATTTGCCTCGTCGGATTAAAGATGGGAGATTGATTGCTAGGAAATGCAGTGTGCAACATGTTTAGTGTGAGAGATGGAGATTTTAGATATGAACAGTGATAAACAGTAAAATTTCAAAAGTCCTGCTGCCGGTACTGATAGAAGCTATCGATAGTTTGGACCGACAAGTGCAAATCATTTTTTTTTTATTTCAGCCATTTTTTTATTCATCGTTAAATATTTTTTTAAAAAAACATATCAATTTATTAATAGTCATTTTCTTAATCATCGAGTAAAAAAACACACAATCGATCACTTTTATCGGTAAATATTTTCTGTTAAAATAACTTTTTTCCAGGAGGAAAGTACTTCATCAATGTAGAAGCCTAAAGTCTACAGCTTTGAACCACTTTGCCAGCCATATTAATAAGGCCACCACCACCTACAGAGTTGTGATGTGTTGATTTGAGTACATTTTGTTTGCTTGTTTGTTTAGAGTTCTATAGTCCAACCATTTTTTGTACCATATCTACTTTGTCTATATGTTCCTCCACAACGAGTACAAAGTACTAAAGCCCTTTTACATCCAGTGCCTTCGGATTAAGGAAAATACTACTTTGATACTTCATTTTGACACTTTATATATTTTTAATTTTTTTTAATTTTTTTCTCTACTTAATAATTAAGGAAGTAACTATTAGTGTATTAATATTTTTTTTTTATATTTTTAAAAATGTTTTAAAATGATAAAAAAATAGAAAAAAAAATGAGAAGATGAATTTGTGCTAGGGTGGAGCCTAGCACTGCTCTTGGATCAAATAGGCTGATGAATAATTGTCCAAACCGAAAGTAACTTGCTTACCATGTTACAACTCTATATGTTCATAACTCATTTTACAACTATATTTTATAATTTTAGTGGTTTGATAAAAAATGATAAAATGATTATAGTTTTATAATTATTTAAGTTATTTTTTCTCAAAATATCTTTAATTTAAAATATAATTGGGAAAATTATTGTGTAAAAAGATTTATATCTATCATGGCTCCTGATATATTAAGTAAAATTTCTATTAATAAGGATCATTGATATACTAAATAGATCATTAATGTGGAATTTTATAATATAAGAACTTCCAAACCTTCTTTTCCTCTCGTGGAAATCACTTGTATGACCTCAAGAATATTTACACCACATCTAGCTAGGCTTATACTGAGAAACGAAAAACTGGTCAAGGTTGTAATTAGAGTCTCATGAAATTATTATGATAGATAAAAGCATTTCATTTTTAAATAACGTATGATTTCATTCACCACTTTCTTATACTCAATCTGCACTGGCATTGGCTTCTTCAATGTATTTTCGAAATTTAATGAAGTGTAAATAAAATGATCTACATTGGCTTCTTCAAAAAATAAAAGCTTGAACTATGAACTATAGTAAATTTGAAGATGTACAGTTCATATTCAAAAGTAATATTTTATTATAAAAATTATCCCAATTGCTTTGTTTTTCAGTTTTCATTTTCCACGATTTTCACTTCCCTCAAATGCCATTTCACTTTCATTAATTAAAAATATATTATTAATTAATATATAATTAGTTTTGAAATATGTGAATGAAGAAATATGATTGTTAATTAATATATAGTTAGTGTAATTGTAAAATATTAAAAAAAATAAAAATATTATTATTTAAAAAATAATATTATATTATTATTTTGACTGATTCAATGTAGGTTTATAGCTAGAGAGATTTTGAATATGTTTTTGATGAAGCCAATGCTCTTAGGTATTACAACTTATCTCTCCTTAAATCTCTGACGTTCTCATCAAGCAATTTCATCACAAGGACAAAAGTCCAACACTACTTTCGCAGCTGAAGGTTAAAGCACCATGCAATTTAGCAAAACATTAAATTCTTTTCCCTTTATTTTACATAAATGGCCTTTTTTTTCTGAAAAAAGAGATAATATATCTAAACTGGAAAAGATTTTGTGACTTTCTTTATTGTAGTCAAACTATTAACTTTATTTTTAATGTGGCCTTGTACCCTGCGTGCGTAACTGTCAACATATCACAGCTAGAGCAAGGCCATCCTTTTCGTGGCTGTTGCGTGCGGGCATCATGAAAGTTGATTAGGGGGACAACCTGTGGATTGAGCAAGCTCTATTTTATGTCAGAGTTTCAAGTTTTGGTTTTATTAATAAAATCAGTGTTGAATTATTGCTGGAAAACATACATAAACAGAAACAAACAAGTAAAAAAGAAAAACCATGTTCAGACAGCATAGCATTGTAAGCATTCATGTCCATTGTACAAGGGCTTGCCCACAATGATCACAGACAGCTTCATTATTCTGTACACTGTCAATGTGTCTGTTTAGATCAATTTACGGTTATTGTTTTTAAGCTAAGAACCTTTCCAACAAGTTGCCAAAGAAGAAGCTAGTTTTAGCCCATCCACTAGCCTCAGGTGCCTTTGCACTTGCTGTTGGGACCTTCTTCACATTGAGCTTGATTGTGTGTCCAATTTCTTTGCGAAGTGCTTCAATGGTCTTCGTGTCCACCGGCTTCCCTGAAGCGTCTCTAACGTAGAAAACATTCACTGCTTCCTCCCCAACTGTTGTTACATCCGCTCTGGTGACTGATAATCCATTCTCTCTCAAGATCCTTGTTACTTCAGATAGTAAACCTACTCTATCCTTTGCACAGAGCTCTAGGCTTAGACCCTGTATCCATGGTCGACACCATATGAATTGAATTCAAGCTGGAAATTGTGTATGAATGTTTCTTGTATTTGATCCGGTAACATGTATTAATGAGACAATTATATGGACTGTGAAAACAAGTTCATGGTGTGATTCATCGACAAACAAAGGAAAAATGGATCTTATGTTGCAGTTAATTTCAATTTGCTAGATAAGTTTAATGCCCCTTGATTAAGATGGTCTTTCAAAACCATTTTTGCTGTCTTTTTTATGTGGTTAAGTGAAAGACACATGTAATAGCATGGTTTCACGGTTTATAACACTTGTATAGACTTATTTCTATAACAAACAAATAGAGGAATGTGTGCCATCTATAGTTAGAAAATTCAGGATGGTGTCTAATATCCCTTCAATTTTTAAGAACTATAAATTGTCAGGCCATAGTGTCTCCTCTCCATTTTAGTAATTTACATGCCACACAAGAAAAATAGAGTTTGATCGCTGGAAGATGAAATCACATTGAACATAGGTCTTTAGAAACAATGAACTGAGGCCAGTCTATTGCCCTCATATTTATCATGTGACAACCGACTAGATCATGAAAAGTTCTTTTTTATTAATATAATCATGAAAAGTTCAAAACACTCTCAATCAGAAAGGTGTACATGCCTGATTCTATAATTTAAACGTAAACGATTCTGTATATTTCTATCTGCTTTAGGCAAGAAAGAAAGGTAAGGGTAGAACTTTGGTTAGAATCGTCACTTACCTCAGTTACTCTTCTTTGAATAGCAGCTTCAAGACATTTAACGACCCTTTCCTTTTCTCCTTCGGTATCCAGTGTGCATCCATCCACGTGGCGAATAAAATATTCCTACAAGTATATGAAGGTTAGCCTGATTATGTGTCCAAATCCCCATCGTGGGCGCTGGAAATCCTTTGTGAATGTAACGCTTTTCATTTCCTTTTTTTGCCTTTTTGAAAGAGGAAATCCCAAGTACATACATGGAGTGAAATTGGAAATATTGGATTACTTTAAATGCTGGAGTCCACACAAAAAGCAAAAGCAGAATACAGAGAGAAGTCACTTGTTGAGATCAAATGCACTTTACCCAAAACCTAAGGCCACTTATTTTTCCACAAAAGGAAAAGATGGAAGCCTAAGTGAAAACAATGTCCAATTTGGAATTTGGACTTTGGACATGTGAATGCTCATTGATTCTGTTAGAGATTTTATTGTTTACAGTGGCTAAGGTGCGGAGATTATCTCTTCAGCTTAGTTCATGGAAAAAACCACTGAAGTGGTTTTATGGTATTGCTTTTACTTGTGGCGCATAGCTAATTTCAAATATATATGAGCAACTGCACATATTGTGAAAACATACATGTGTTTCAGTTGAAGCTATTTGATGTTATAAAGTGAGCTTTATTATGAGCATCTGCAATTATCATGCGGAATATAAGTTGAAATCAACTTTATCAAATTGTTCATCAGAAATGAAGTCAGTATCATTTACCTGTGATGCATAAGGGCCATCTGATGAAATGGTGGCATGAAAAACAACATATTGCATGTCTGTGAGTGTGCACACAATGTCAAACATTAGTTTTGCACGATCTTTGCACCGTACACTAATCACTGAGTACCCCTTTTCCTCACAACGGTCAACTGTAATTTTTGGTTTGAATGCAGGAGGATAATCAATCTCAGTTGTTACTCCACCTCTTTCATAGTCCCTATCAGCAAAAAACATCTGATGGAGCCGTCTATCAACATGGGTGTACCCCATGGAGAAACTTGTGCTGCCCTCCCACTTGTCATCCTCACATACTCGCAAGATGTTCTTAAGCTGCTCCTCCATTACAGATAATCTGGTCGGGTCATCTACGGCACGGTTCGTGGTGTTATCGTTGACATAAAGAACACATGCTATTCGCCCATTGTGCGTCCATAGTTCAGCTGTAACAACATTAAAGTCGAGGTTGGCAAGAACAGCGGAGATCTCAGATAAGAGACCAGGACGGTCCCTGCCAATGAGCTCAATAGCTGTGTGATCACCAATAGAGTGTACCCCAACCCTTTTGCCTGGCCAAGTCCTCAACTTGTCCTTCACGTGTCCATTTGGTCCTAAAGCCTATTGTAGCAATAATAGTTGTTTAACTTTACTAAAAATAAGCCATATAAAGACAATATATCCATTTTAATGGAAACTTGCCACCTTTTAAGTAAGAGGTTTATAAATTAAGTCATGGAAGCATATCCGGAAGAAGAAACTGGTGTACCTTCTCTATGTAGTCGATGGTTTTGCTGTCTGTTACCCTGTTTCCTTGTTGATCCGTGACATGAAATACTGTCCATTTGAAAGCCTAAAATATGTCAACTAATTGTTTAATGTGTGTGCAGGCATGTATAGTGCAAAGAAAAATGCTATTCATCCTCCTCTTAATTACAATCCTCTCATCATCCCTTCACATGATATCAAATGATTGGAAAATTAGTAAAGGATGATAAATAGTTTTATTAGTTTTCCAATCATTTGATGCCACATTAGAAGATGATGTGAGGATGGTTAGAAGGATGATGGATAGCACTTCTCATAGTGCGAAAGATTTGGTAAGTCAAAAGAGAGATGCAAACGGGATGCTTTGTTAAGGAACTCTTTGTTAACTAATATGAATGACAAAGATATTGGTACATTCACATAGCCTAAAATGAGAGACATTTTTTTTTTCTCCCCTAGGGGTCTGGAAACAAAAGTTCATTTAGCATCCAACATTGCTAAGTAAAGAGACAGCTCAGAGTCCAAGTACATAACAAGCAAAAATAAATTCATATACAAACCATCCATGAACCATCCACCATCAGAGGAGATGTAAGCTTTGGTAATGATGAGGTCAAGATCTATCAGTATTTGCACAACTTCCAACAGAATTCCTGGTTTGTTAATGCTGTCAACCTACACATGAGGGTCATAACCTCCTCATGATATTCTTGTAAGGGAATTAAGAAAATAAGTGCAGAGACAAGAATGTAGAGATGTGATATTGTGGAGATAGTGTATGCTGTGCATAAGGTAACTGTGCATAAGGTAAACTAACAAAGATAATCCTTCACGCAAAAAGAAAGACAATTTGTTGCAACATAGGTGGGGTTAAGCATGATCCACCTGCCATATGAACTAACTTGGGCCAAAATTTTGTAGATAATTTTGTGATGCTCTGTTTGACATTTTCCTATTCTTTTTGTTTGAAAAAAAAAATGAGATGCTCTTTTTCATCTTTAATTTTGTCATCCACAATCACGCTTTATTGAAGTGTCACATTTTAAGTAATTTTCATTAAAATAGCAGGATTACAAAGCCACTTAAAATGTCATATCACCTATCAGTCAATATGATTAAGATTGTTAAAATCTTGACTGAAGAGTAGCGTTACTCAAATAAATAAATAAAGTGATTAGAAATATGGAAACCCTTATATCATGCCCTATGGCACTGCAATACACAGAGTGACCTGATCGTGGCTGATTGTGGAGGACAGAATGAAGAATAAGTCATAAATATATCAGAATGTACCTTGATTAGAGTACAGTCTTGGCAACTAATGTTGTCTACGGACACCCTACAAACAGAAAATAGTTACTTAATGAAACAACACAATGGTGCCAGAAACCTACTATAGGGAGTGCATCATATGCAGTCAATAGAAGAGAAAGAGAACCTTGGAGGATTGATTCTGGTGCTAAAGCTCTCATATTCAGGATCAAAGTATGGCCAACAAACTCTTGCCATTTAGTTCAAACCTTTGGCAATCAAGCTGGTGTCTCTTTTCCTGTGTCACAGAGGGATCAACACTCCCTGGTTTGCTGGCGAGATTCACCAACGTTGAAAGCAACGACTTTCCACCTGTTATTAATCCATATCTTAGTGAATCAGACGTGGCATATAAAAGTGAGTATGTCAAACATTATAGGAAGAACAATTAAGAAGGACTTGTAAACAAGTCCATCCCATCATGCTGATTCATGCCTAAAGGCTTGGCCCCTCTCAAGCTCATTTGGGAAAACAGTAACAGAACAGAGGGAAGTTCACTAGAGTTTGGAGATGAGCTAGAAACTCTTTTCGGTATTGGCTCTTTCATCCTTAATGGCTCACCCAGCAAGCTAGACACACCCAAATCAGCATACGGAAAAGAATAAATCTACTTGTAAGCTTTTTAATCAACACACCAAACACAACTGACGTGTAAGCCTGGCACATCAGCTTGCATAAAAATGTATCAGTACTCTTACCCTTTTTATGAATATAATGAGTATACAATAAGTGGTATGTTACACATCAAACTGGTAAATATCCTAGCTCTAGAGAAAATAGGTGAGAACTCGTGATATTATAAGCTCATAATTTACAACTCATGATAAGATTTGGGTTCACAAGGAAAAAATTCTGGGTTTGCACCAATGATAGGAAGTTTGCTACTATCTAGTTGTAACTCGATGAAGTCAAACTGGGGATAAGTTTTACTAGTTATTAGGCTACAAAATAATTAATGGCAACAATAACCTTCAATGCAAATAGTCAATAAACGCACCTAATTTTTCTCAAAAAATCAACCACATTCTACAGTACTACAGAGATGATCTTGAGAAAGAAAAAACTAGTGATCAAAGTCATTCCAATCCAGCAATCCTTATGATAGACAACAATTGCAAACAAACCGACTTATAACTCTGCAATTCATTCAAACACAGCTGTCGCACAACCTCCATGGAGGATCATATTGAAACAATTCCCTCCACTTTGCTTAAAATATTAGCTTTTATGTGATGTGTTTTAATCAGTGCTAGAAAGCATGCTGTATGAGAAGAGGCTTTAAGGTAAGAAATTGATCGTAATAACTTATTTTGAACTTAGTTAAGGCATGTTCTGTGTTGTTGGTGCTGAAGTTGAACATGGGTCATTCCATGGATTTAAAGAATAAGGGCACCAAAAGAGAGAGACCCAAAATTACATGAGCAGAAAGCTGAACGAAAGGGTTTAAAGTGCAATCACATCCTCCAAAAAGTTACAAGATTCCATTTTTTTTTTTTTAAGAAAGCGTAAACTTTAAGGCTTCAAAATACTTCAAAGATTACGAGAGAAGATGGGATCTTTTCGGCTGTCCAAGCCTAGTCCATGGCTGAAAATAGTGCCTTGAGGAATGCACAGTAAGGATAGGTTCAGGGTAAAGATAAGATGAGATTTTTCATTTCATCTCATTTTATCATTATTCTTTTTCAAATCTTCATATAAAATATAATAAATAATTCAAAATTTTTAAATTTCAATATAACTTTTTCAAATATCAATTCAACTTTTTCAAATCTTAAAATTAAAATATAATATTTTAAACTTTAAAACAAAATACAAAATTTTCATCTCACTCCAAACCTATCCTAAAAGAGGATCTTTAGACACGGAATCTTAAAAACAAAACTAAATTTAAAAAAAATTAAATGAAAATAAAACCCAAGAGTTTTGGAAACGCAACACGTGGGTGTCTGTGACTCAACAAAAGAACAGACCGTCCATTTTACTCTTGAGAATTGGTAGCCCCAAATCAAGCATCGAACGGTCATATCAGCTCCTTGATTCTTCTTGATTCAACGGTTGTGAAATTTTCTTTTACTTTTCAGCTAGCAACTACCAGACAAAATCATTAATAATTATAACAATAATAGTTACAACTACAACTCAGCTTATGCAGATGCCGACAAAAGTCTGCAGTGTGGAAACAAAACTAGAATTCGGAAATTAGCTGCGTTTTTCGTGCAAATCATTGCTCTTTATTTTCATGCAATTCAAGAAACTCTTGTATCAATGGAGGAAGAAAATTCATTAACCAAAGCTGTAAACCAGAATCTGCTGCAACTTCAGCAGGACAAAAAAAAAAAAAAAAGAGAGAGAAAGGAAATGGCGGGCCAGAATCTCAGGCGCACACCTGTGAATTTGATTGAAGGAGACAGATAAAGAGAGAGTGAGAAGTTTGCAGAATTTTTGTTTCCAAGTGGAACAATGATAACATGCAGGGTATGTACACAGAGAGAATAATTTATCGGGAACTTCCTTGGATGAAAATTAAAAGGAGAATGCTTTTAATCACAAACTCAGGCAGAAAAGAAACCTAATTCTCAGAGAAAAAACAGCGGGTCCAGAATTTGGCAGGAAGGTTCAGGATTTGAGCACAGAAAGAAAGAAAGAAAGAAAGAGAGAGAAGAAGAGTGATACAGAGTGAGTCCATCGGCGGAGTCAGAGAAATCCATAGAGGGTGCTAAAAAGAAGAGAAAAGGAGTTACCTTGAAAAGGTCAAATTGAAACTGGAAGTAATTACATCCTCTTGAACAGAGCATAGAGCGCAGAGCAGAAAGATGGATCTTTCTTCTACTTTTGTAGCTCTGCTATCGATGTGGGAATACCTCTCTCTCTCTCTCTCTCTCACACACACACACACTCACACACGCAAGCACGCACGGAGAGAATAAGGCTGGTGTCTCGCTGGCTCGCTCTCTAAAAGACGAAGGAATCGTAAGCGTTGGGCATGGCGGAAGGAAGGTCCATGACTCCATTAAATATTTCGGATGTCTTCTTCCCTGTTCCTACCTTTTGGTGTCAGCTGCCGAGTCGTCACATTTCTGTACCGTCGCTGTTATAACTTTTCTGATTCGGAGAGATTATGTGAATCTCAATCTATTTATGTTGGAGTTTCAATCACGGATGTTAGTTATTATCTTAGAATATATAGTTGTGTATATGTTTTTTTTTTTAATTATTATATATCACACCACGTTCTTTATATTTATAAAAATATCAAAAGAGAAATAATATTTACAATTATGAAATGAAATATTACACAATTCTTTTAAAAAAATAAGTAAATAAGAGATCCACATAAAAAAAGTTAATTTTTTAATAATAGACCCTATTCTTTTTTAAAAGATTGTACTGCATAACGTACTCTACGACTGTATCAAATATTACTCATTATCTTACAAATTAAATAACATTCCTCTTGACAATACTATTTGCGTACAAGAAAATTGTAATTTTTAATTTTGATTATAATTTGATTTTGGAGTTTCTTAAACTAAATGTTGCATTACTCGTTTACTAAATGTGATAAATTCTTTATAAAAAATACAAAGCGTTATAAAGAAAAAAAAAAGAAAAAATATACCGAATTTTTAAACATAAAATATGAAATTTAAAGTCATTTAATACAAATTGAATGATGTATCTCGTTATTAATATCAATGTAAATGAGTAAAGTATCATTTTCTCTTGTTATAAATGTCAGCTGCAAATATATATATATATCTATATATTTATATATCTTGCCCTTAGTTTCAATAAATAGACATGATGTATGGCTTTAATAATCGTGACATAACATACTGTTGGGATGAACGTGATGAAAAAGCTTTCTGTGGTAATTGTTATTATTATTTTGAATAAAGAAAGGAGTACGGAAGAGATAAACAGGAATGATAGTAGTCACGTTTTAATGACCAACCAAGCTATAGACCAATGAAGCCTTAAGACTTTCGGTAATTTAAGGGGAATATGCCACCAACATGCACCACATGGTCAGAGCACTATGTTTATATGAGAAATTATATTTGCATTTTTAGTATGTGTAATTCTCGTGGACTTCTTTTTAAAAAGTGGATAAATTTGAAATTCACGTAAAAAATTATTTTTTTAACGGTAAATCCTACTTTTTTTCAAATGGAATATGTAATAATTGCAAATCCTAATATTGTTTCAAGCATTATTTTGTTTATATACATATATATATATATATATATAACAAGCATGAATATCTTTTAACAAGCATCACGCATATATTATAACTAAACAAATTACAAAGTTAGAAGTCTACTAAAAGGAGGATTTTTATCACCATGAAAATTTAGTAAGCACGACGGAATTGAGATAAGAGGAATGATTCCATAAATATTATTGGAAGAGCAAAATAATGTGCACATTGATTGAAATCTCGATAGATTTTTCGAACATTTCAACTATAGAAATTTGGTGTCTAGGTGTTTTCTGGTTGCTTACTTGGATCGCTACTTGAGAGTCCTCTCAAATTGTAAGCTTTTTGATATTGAACCCAACATTTGGATTGCTACTTGACATGAACTTACATTCTCATATTGAACCCAACACTTGGAGGCTTTTGTTTTCATGCAATTAGGTTTTCAGTTCAAAATACACAAACATATTTTAAATTGCAAATTCTTCCTTTTCCATAAGAAAAAGAAATGAAAGGAAAAGGCAGAATAGAGAGAGGCCTTGGTGGTTGGTTCCCCACCATTAATGAAGGAATTTCATTAACTTCATTTTTAGTTTCACTTGGTTTCAAAAAGCAATCTTTTTGACGCTCCTTATTTTTTCTTTTTTCTTTGTTCTTTTTTTTTTTATTTTTTATTTTGATGAAAATAGACTTTATTTTAGTTAATGAAATCGAAATTACAGCTGTGACTAGTCAATACAAAGAAAACCCAGATTACAAGCCAAACTACACATCTGTTAGGGGGACCCACATCTACAAATTTCTTTGTAGTAGATATTGTCTTAACTTCTAAAAAACTCTCTCTTAACATAGAAAAAACGCTCTATAAAACAGAACTAAACAACTCATCTTCTAAAGGAAGAGAGGTATTATCATGTTTCGTCCTCATAAAGAGGAAGAGTACTATCCCACTCGTCCTCTCAAGGAGGAGAAGGACTATCACCCACCATCCTTTAAAGGAGAATGAAGACTATCACCCACCATCCTCCAAAGGAGGAGTAAGACACCACTGCTATAGACATCAAGTCCAATAATCTATTTCTTTTTATTATTATTTAAATCAAAACAACAACTGCAAATATATAGAAAATATAAAACACATGGGCTGAAGAAAACATTACCCTAGGGTTTCATCTCTTTCTTTTCCACCACCCTCTTCTTCTTTCTTTCTTTTTCGTTTTTTCTTTCTTCTTTTTTCTGCTTTCCTTCGCGGCCTTCTACCTGAGACCCCCTCCTCCGCCCCTGCTGCATCTGCCGCTCATTGGCTCCACACGAGCACCAGCTCCTACTTTTTTGTTTCAATGGAATACGTGGAAAAGTGTGTTTTTTATTTTCCTTGCTATAGTAACAAAATATAAGAAGAGGATATATGGATAAGTCTTAAGGCCATATCTAAAAAAAATCAATAACACATTCAAATATATATATAATATTTGCCTAAATAAAATATATTAGAGGGGCCTGTAGCCACCTTTTGTGGCTGGGGGTGCACTAAGAGGCCTACTGGCTCCAAAGTAGATAAAACCAAAAGTGCTTAGGAAAAGAAAATACTAAGAATTCCACCTTGAAATTTGAATGCCCATTTTTACTTTTAGGGTTTATATTGGGGATTAAATTAGGGAAGCATTAAGGTTGGTGCGGTTCATGGACAATGGGGAAGGCAGCTCTCACTAATTAAGTGCTTATATATTCACTAAGCACCAATTATATATATATATTTTTATATTAAAGTCCACTAGTTCTACCCGAATTCTTGCTTAATTAATAGGGGCCACTGCCAATTTTGGGGATCTAGATATGGATAGTAATTTAGTCAAATGTAAATAGCTTCAGTTTTAATAGTAAACTATGATCAGACATATATTGCTTGGTTTGAAAAGGATTTTACATTAGAAAGTTTACAAATTGACGTGCTTTGATATAATATATTAAATTATAAATTCTTTTTTATTAGAATATATATATAATGTATCAGATTAAGCTGGATTAATTTGTAAAATTTTTTATAAGATTTATTTGTAAGTATAGGACTTCTTTAAATTTTTATTTGTCAATATACCGGTACCAAACTCATGCCCTAGTCCCAAAATAGGGCTGAAAAAAGGACAATATTTACAAGTATTATTTCTCTTGTCTACTAAATTTTTGGAAATAAAAGATTATGATATACAGTACACTTTCATCCTACTCTTATATCACTGTTTTGGCGTGACATCGTCCATCAACTATTAGATTAGTTCTTATTTCTTAAAATAACAAATTGATTCAATATTCTATAACATTTTCTCATTAAAAAAAAAAAAAACTATGCTATGAGAGGTTTTTCTACTCTAAAATATAGTGCTAATTTTAGTACATTATATTTGTTGAGACAAAATCATCCTCTATCTATTTAGCTAATAAAGTGCCCTATTTTCTATTGTAAAGTTACTTTTATTATAAAGTAGATCTAATAGATTCTATGAAATTACATCAGTTTGTGAGTTTACTTTATGTAATCTCTTTGTGTATATAATAGTTCTCTTTACCAAAACTCACCTCTCTGATGAAGATATACAAGTAGTTGGGGGAGCCACAAAATTAGTTCTAACTTTGTTTGATGATATGAACCGTGAGAAATGGAATCAAATTCCCACCTATTTCCTCAAAATTAAACCTCAAACCCATTTTCTCTTTAATTCTCATAGGTTCTCACATTTTGCTTTTTGTCTTTTCGAAAGAGTTGGGATCACATGCTTGTAAGACTTTTGTGATAATGTTTTATTAATTTTGATTCCTTCTAAAGTTCATAAAATATTATAGCACACTAGTTATTTAGTCCACACTTTGCTTTAATTATTTGCGAATAAAATGCACCTTCTTGATCAGTTATAAAATGTTTCATATTATATGTATATTAATTTGTTGATGATTTGTCATCAATTATTTACTACAAAAATAACAATTTCCTATAAAAATATGTATATTCTCGTCGCAAATAATCATTCTTATAGGTAATATATTTCACAGAGAAGATGTTGTACTTCTAGTATAAGAAATCTTTGGATGAAAGTAAATCATTAAGATCTCGTTTGTTTATACAAACCATCTCATTCTATCTAATCATTACAATTTTTTCAAACTCTTAAACAAAATACAATAAACAATTTAATTTTTTTCAAATCTCAAAATAAAAATAATATTAAAAATAATATTTTATTTTATTTTCATCTCATCTGTGTAACTAAACAAGACCTAATCTTAATTGAAAAAATCTAATTGCAAGCGATTCTGCATACTAATAAGTATACTCATTTAATATAATTGGTTAGAAAGTATACTTTATTGAAAACAATACTAATTTAAATTTAGAATATGAATGTAACATCATTGATACGCAGATTAATATGCAAATTTCTTAATACATGACAAAACTCATACTAATTTAAGTACCAATAAATTTGTAGAAAATTTGTATAAAATATTGCAATGCAAAAGGAAGCGTGCGTTTTTGGCTCTAAAGCATAAGGAGGATCTTTCGAGGCAAGTACGTAATGGATGAGATCCAATTGGCAAGTGACTTTACACGTATGAGGACCACCATGAATGATCATTTGGTTTGCCACATACATACACATGATGCTTTATTTTAATTTGTACGTTTTGTACTAAATTATAAGCATATGCTCGATTGGCTCACACCCTTCACCATTCCAATTTGCTAGAGATCTTTTTTTTTTTTTTTTTTTTTTAAATAAACAATTTTCTTTTAAATAAACTGAAAAATAGTCATTTTTCTATTAAATAAACTTCTGTCGCATTTGAAAACACTTGTACGAGGGTGAAGAAGAAGCAAACAAAATCTGATGAAATATATATAGAAAATGAAAAAGAAATAATAAGAAAATGGGGAACTGTAGAAGATGCAAAGGTGGCCAAATTGCAAAGGAATATTCCGTATCCTGCTTTTTCTAAAGTGCATGCATCTCAGCCCACGACCACACGTTTTTCTGGGTCCCTGTTTGGAATTGTTGGTTGCGTCAACTTCAACTTTCCATATTAATTTCCCAGCTCAGTCTTCGCTTTCATTTCTATTTTCTGTGCAACAGAGAGAAATTATTAAACGTCGGCAAGGTCGGCAATTCATGTAAGCTCAACTAATCATTTCTTATTATTATAATTTTTTTAAAATTTATTTATAAAATATAATAAATAATTTAATTTTTTTAAATTTTAAAATAAAAATAATATTTTATTTAACTCATTTAAAATCATCTCAACTCATCTTTAAATCTAAACAAGACCTTATAAAAATTTTATGAAAATATATTTATTCATTAATATAGTTTGATATGATACGTTAAATTATAAAATTATTTTTATTTTAAAATAGATTTAACGTATTGTAGATAGTCACGTCAGTTTATAAATTTATTTTTATAAAATTTATTTATAATTATAGTACTTCTCAAACGAGAATAATTATTTTTATAACCAGTAATGATGATACAATTTTAGAGTGTTTAAGTTAGGTATACTCTTTTTTTAAAAAAAATAAAAGTAAATTATTTTTTTAATAGTAGATTCCAAATTTATCTTTTTTTAAAAAAAAAATAAATGCATGAAATTTACACATTTTATGACTACGAGTGTAAATATATATATTTTTATAATTCTTTATCCAATATATATATATATATATATCAAATCCAATCTTTCAAAAGAATATTTATATACAGCTTCTAACGAGTAATGATTCAGTTGATTATATTGGTTTTAGTTCCACAAAGTATGATAAGAAAGCAAATATAATCATAATTTTATTGGTTCAAAGAAGCCCTCCAATGGATAGGTACCTATAACAAGAGAAAAGGCACTCCAGCAGATAACGATCTCATCAGGACATGTTGCATTCATAACCAATCTTGAAAAGAAAAATATTTAAGATATTGTTATATACGGTTTTTTTTGTGTATTTTTTATACATTTTATTAATATGATTGGTTAAAATAGTTATTTTATATTAAAAAAATAACACAACTAATCACATTAATAAAATGTGTAAGGAGTACGCAAAAATAATTGTAATTATAATTTTTGATAATAATTTTTAGAATCTATATCAACAAGAAGTTACTATTCAAATCTCTAGACTTTACACATTTTAAAAATTAAGTACCCATAGATTAAAAAGTTTAGAACTAGAACCTATGGATTTGGTCAAGTTTCAAATAAATGATAAAAAATAATTCAATTTTATCAAATCTCAAATAAAAATAATATTAAAAAAATTACATTCTAGTAATATTTTAACTTTATAATATTTTTATTCAATTTTTTATCTTTCTTTTTCAAAATCGAATAAAACATTTTAACTCAAATCATTTCACTATTATTTATAAAATATTTTATTATCATTAATCAATTATTTTGTTACTATTAATAGATATCTCATCTCATTTCATTTTCCAGACGAGGGGTTAGTGATTGATCTTTCACTCATCTCAAAGGATACTTGATTTAAAAATAAGAGTTTCTTCTCATGATTATGCCCAACTTTTTAGTGCTTTTTTCTTTGTCACGCTTCCAATACATGGGGTGTTTTTTGAGTCCACTTGCTCAAATGCTAGAAAGTTAGAAACACGTTTCAAATTCATTGTGTACAAAATCAAGTCAAATACACAAGGCCCATAGAGACTACTACCATATTAGCTTGAGAGGTACATCTGAAATGACTTGCATGTCAACTAATTAATGCTCCGATATATTAGTACTGCATTTGACTCCCCTCAATTATTCAAAAATGTGGAGATCCTCTCCCATTGGTTTTTCAGATATTTTTCCCTCTTTCAATTCATGGAGTCAATTTCAAATTGATCCCTTCATCTTGAAATAGTTGAATTTAATTAGGTCATGTTGAAATTTAAGATCCATCCCCTCGTGTCCAATAAGTATTTAATTACCTCTATCCATTATCTCTTGATCTTATCTGTACCTCTAGGGTTGATTTGGAGAGTGAGATGAGATGATAATTTTGTAAAAATTCTATTTACAGTTTCCACTTGAGAACCGTATGTGCAAACCTTTTATTAAATAAGAAAAAATATTATTTTATGAGGAATATTTTTATAATTTTAAAAAATTTTAAAGATAAAATTGTCTAAACTTGCATTGCAGTTCCCAAATGGGGACTATACGTAGCATTGCTCTATATTAAGAAATAATATGTACATTCCAATGGTATACAAGTCTCGCGTACTCTCATTAAAAAAGTAAGTAAATCTAGGACTCAGATGAAAAACTTACATTTTAATGAATAACTCCACTAGTTTTCAAAATGAGTATGCGAGATTTACACTTCTTAAAATTGTATTTAATATTGCTTGTATATATATATCTTGAACGAGAAAATATATTTGCAATTGTGAATTGTGTAACTGCTGCATAATCACTTTAAAAAAATAAAAATAAAATATGTGATCCATATGAAAAAAAATTAATTTTTTAATAGTGAATCCCACTCTTTTTTAAAACGATTATGCGACGTTTACACACTTCATAATTATATGTAAAATTACTCATCTTGAAAAGTTTATTCTTGCTTTTAATGCATGTATGGAGGAAGCCTAAACCTTAACGATTCCTCCATACATTTCACTTAGTGGTGGACGCTGTTGTTTGGTCAAACATAAAAGATGCCTTTGGAATTACTTCTCCAAGATCTCAACATTATGTACCATGAGTCATTGACTTTGTCTTTTAACCATATTACTCACGCGCTATATTAATATAATTTGATTGTAAACAATATAGTAGTGTTCTAAATTTTTTGAATTTTAAGTTACTTAAAATTCTTCGACATATGAATTTTCAACGTATTTTTAGACACGACTAGATGACGTGACACAAAGCGAACAAAACTCGTATATATTTCAAAGTTTTAATGTATTGTATGGAAAAAATTGGATATTGATGTTACTCATGAACAGTAACAAAATTTGGATCTAAAAAATGATTGTGCAAATGTCAAGATTAGATTGGCATTCCCATTTGGGTTGGACAACTTCAAATAGTTGTACAATTCTAAGTTTGGCGTCACGTCCTCAAATGTTTGTGACTTGATTGGTGCCAAAACATGACAGTTGCTTGAGCCTTATCCATATAGAGTTGGATGCTAAGCTTTTTTTCTCATAAAATATTATTCCATCGTTAAGATGTATACAATTGTTTTTATAATATTTTATATAATCTTATTTTAAATAAGGGATATTTTTATAAAATAATTTATAAAAATAACATTATTTTATATAAATATAAAAAATATAATTGTTTAGGTCCTGTTTGGATCTTGAGATGAGATAATTTTAGATAAAAGTTAAATAAAATATTATTAAAATATTATTTTTAATATTATTATTATTTTAAAAATTTGAAAAAGTTTAATTGTTTATTATATTTTGTATAAAAATTTGAAAAAATTGTAATGATAAGATAAAATAAAATGAAACCGGAAATCGTTTCTGTATATAAACAGGACCTAAATAATTGTAAAAAATATTATAACCGTACCATTACTCATAAATTTTTTTTGTATTCATAAAAATCAATGTCATCCTAATCCGTATGGGTTAGTTCAAGTGTAAAAAGCTTTAGCATTTGTGTTATGCTCTCTATGAAAAATTCCTCGTAGAGAACATGAATACTTCCAAAAGGGTGCAGCTAGTATACCGTTTCATTTTGATCGTTGGACGTATTGCCAAGCGTAAAACCAATATATATATATATATTTTTTTTTTGCTTTTCATATTTTTTTAACTTATTTAAATATATTTAAAAAAATAAAAAAAATATATTAATACATTTAAAATTACTTTCTTAATCACTAAATAAAAAAATAAAAAAATTATCCAAACGGTACAAATGGGCGGTATAAATGGGGCGGCAGACCACCTTTATCCCTTCCAAAATGAATTAGAACACTGTTCCAAACACGTGCCAATAATTAAAAAAAAAAAAATCAACCTCATCCCACTTATTAAAAGTCGCATCTTCAGGCTTTATATCTAACACTCAGAAATTTGAGGAATAGTTGCAGCCATTAAACTGAATCTATTAGGTTCAGTTGATCACGAGTGTAGACTGTAGAGGTCATCATCTGTCAAGAGCTAATAATGGCCGAAGAGAGACTTTTTTTTAGAAGGGAATATCCTGAGCATTGACTATTTCGGATGATATATACTGTTGATCCCCAGTAATTCAGATTTTATTTTATTGGAATCCATTATCTTATGCCTCGGGGAAAAAAGAAGAAGGCATTTTTATAATGTCTATTTAAAAAAAAAATATTTAAAATTGTATAAAAAATTATTAAAATAAAAAATAAAAAAATGCATTTGCACTCATCGATACACTTTTTTCAATTAAATATCGATCCTAGTAGCATTATCCTATAATAAATAAGAGGATATTATTTTCGAGCCGTCAAATTTATTTTTTATATCAATTTATTCAGAATATTAAATTAAGAATTTGGGTGTCTATTTCTTGGTTGAAAATTATAAAAAAGAAAATCTATTCCTTTTTTTTTTTTTTTTCTCTAGAGTCTTCACTAACATTATAATTGTACTACACAGCGCAACTTCTGTGTCTCACTCTCCATGTGCCAATAAATGTATTGAACTTTTGTCGCTCCTGTTCTTAACCTATGCTTGAAGCCACCCATATCCACTCTGTTTCCAACCAATTGATGTCCCACCAAGGTTGGCACATGATTCCTATTTTTTCATGAAATTATTCATGGCCCAACAACCATTGTTCAACAAGTGAGAAAATGACAGGGGGCTTCTAGAACTTCTGCAAAATTCAAAGCAGCATGGAAATCTCCCTGAAAACACCTGTTAATGTTTTATACTGGTTTGCATAGATAGGTGCTCTGTGATCAGAACTTAAATTTCATCTAAAAACTGTAGAAGCCTAACTTTTTTCGCAAATCCTGGGTTTTAGACTTGTGAGGCCAATGATATATGATATACAATATTGTACAAAAGCCCAAACCTTTAGGTGAAGCCCCCCCCCAGCAAGCACACCAATGTAATCCTACAAATGTCCAACTTAAGATGATAGGCGAATTTGGATTAAATCGAGATCTACTCATCAACCCAGTTCTTTTTTTTTTTTTTTTTTAAGTTGAGTCTAACATTCAAATATTTAACTCTCATCTTAATTCAAAACCTATTTACACGTGGAACCTACAACATTTTTCAAATTTTCATAAATACATATGAATTCATTTTAACATTCAAACACATCTAAACTCATGTTAGGTAGGTTTCATAAAACTCACTTCACCATCTCAACTCATTACTATTTATAAAGAACTCAACACATCTCAACATCTAAACGGGACCTGAATCATTGGAAGAAAAGGGAAAGGCTAAAATTTCTGAATAAGAGTTATAAAAATGAATAATGTTAGGGACAATCCCAAAATGTAAAAGTTTTGCGCAATAATTTTTTAAAAAAGTGGATTCCACCCAAAAAAGAAAAAAAAAAAAAAAAAGTTTTTCATACTTCGGAGCTTGTCCATGTTTAGGTTTCAATCAATTTGCATGCTTTAAGCACCAGTGGTCTAGTGGTAGAATAGTACCCTGCCACGGTACAGACCCGGGTTCGATTCCCGGCTGGTGCAATACTTTTTACAAACCGGCTTGCAAATATATATATTTTTTTAAATTTTACGTGAAAGTAGTAGGTATGTAAATAATTTTTATTGGCTACAAACTTTCATGTCCATATGCAATCCTACCGTATTTAGCACAACAAGCTATTAATGATTTACTACGAACACTTCTAAAGCTGTAGCCACGGCTACGGTGGATTCCCTTCAGGTTCTGCTGGTGCCTTTGCTTCCCAGAAGCTAGTTTTCTTCCCAGTTTTTGAAACAGCCTGCAGAATTGCCTCAAGCTGCACATTGTCTATGCTGTCATCTTCTGTTCCAAAACAATAAACAGACTATAAATCTTGATATAAATAGTTAGCAAAAAGAGTTAGCAAAATTATGAAGTAACGATTTATACAAGTCCCATATAGACAAATCCCGTGCAGTCCTTTTGTAAAAATGTGAACCTCAAGTCGAAAAAGTGTAAACAATCCATTTTGTTTTTGTAGGACCAACTTTTTTATGTGTGAGACTTGTTTATTTAGAACTTATACCTAGCACTACTCATGTAAATAATATATAAATGATCTCTGACCTGAATCTTGTAGTTCATAGGAAGCCCCAATATCCATGGAGGTTTCATCCTCGTTTGATCTGTATGCAAAAGATGAAGGCATCATCATGTTTCTCATGATGGAGTTTTCGGAAGAGCCATTGGATGAGGGGAAGCTCCTATAAGAGATAACAGAGTCCATGTCTTGAATGTCATGATCATTTGATATTAGAACAGGCTTGGACACAGAATAGAACAGGATGTGTTCTATATTATGCGGATCTCTTGTCCAAGGTCTCAAAACTTTCACAGACATGCTATGTGGTATTATTGCAATCTTGGAAAATATCTGTTTCAAGTAAAACCTTAAATCCCGTCTAAGGTACCTGTTAAAAGACATACAAATAAAATACCATTTCATCTCATCTCACTATCCAAACGAGGGCTTAAGTGATAACCTATATTTATATTTATATTTATATATATAAGACAAATAAAATACCAGTCGATTACAACCCAACTTGCATTACAGCTTGCTGCCTCTTGTAAAACAACCCGCTTAATTGGAAAACCAGCCGTAATTTTGACTTCAATGCTGACCTGTAAATTAAAAGAAAGTATCAAGATGAACAACAAAAGAGAAAAACAATAGACATACTGATCATCAAGAGAGTTCCGTCACAAGTGCACAAACGTTTTCAGTTTACAAAGCTTAGGTGGGTTTTTATAAATAGAATATGAGCAAAGGCACCTCATCTATGGAATTACATGCCACACTTGCATGGAATTTGAAAAATTCTATTTATAAGTCGGTTTGAAGGACATGGACGTCTTCCATATCGCTAATATATCAAATTAAAATTAAAAATATTTAAAATTGTCATAAATTAAAGATAGTATTAGTTTCCTTCGAAATAGAGATGATCCATATACCCCATGAAGACAGTGGGTAAAAGCACCATTAAATCCATCGAGTCCTAAAATAATTTCAGCAATAAAAGTATGATCCATGCCTGCTATCTGAATGAGAAATGATATTTACAATCGTAGAGCGTATAAGCATCGCGCAAACTCCTTTGAAAAAAATTGAGTAAATAAGGGATCCACCTGAGAAAAAAAAAAAAAAAAAAACTAATTTCTTAATAGTAGACTTTACTCTTTTTAAACTGATTGCGCGACGCTTGCACACTCCACAATAATATCTAGCGTTATTCTATATGAATTCATAGCCATCCAATTTTTTTTTTTTTTTTTACACAACATTGTATATGGTGTTAATTAATAGGAAGGAATTTACAGCATGCATGTATTACCCCTTGATCTTCAAGCCTTCTAGCACTTCTCTTGAGCATATCTACATACAAATCAACTTTCTCTGAAATTCCTTCCACGATTGCTCGAGTACTCATTAAAGATAAATCATCCGTGTATGCTCTGAGTTTGTAACCCACTATATATATATATATATATATTTGCCAAAACATGAAAAAAAAAATAGACAGAAATTATTTATTATGGTGAGTGGCATGAAGACCAATATAATAACTAATAGCAGAACACTCAGATATTATTTACTATGCCTTTTAATAAGCTTAAAGGGAAGAAGTGGGACAAGCCAAGGAGCAAAAGCAGAGTGTTATCTCCACAGATGTTGAATTCAAGATGTAGTAAGCCACAAGACAGAACAAAACAATAAAAATTTTGATTCCTGAGAAATATGCATGCAGATAATTATATTAAATCCACCCAAACACTTACTGGGGTGGAGGAGTTTATGGACGACTCCTAGCACGACAAGCTTATCGCCGCCACGGAGAATGCAACCGGCCGCCTCCACGCCTTCAATGATGTGATCAAGCTCAACTTGGTTGCGAACCTTAGTGGCATTCAACGCAATAATAACGCAAGATGGAGGAGACAAAGGGCTATCCATGGACATTTGTATGTAATTCTACAGGAATCCACAAGTAATGTGTGTATAGTTTTCCTAACTGGGTGATGATCGTTATGGAACCTAGAGACCAGAAACCTTTATTAAATAAGTGGCTTTTTGTTTGAGGAAGCCGAAGACAAAATGGTGTTCGTTAAGATCGAGACCTGTTAAATAATGAGGTTGTCCGATTCAATATGTTTTTCCTACAAGTAAATAAAGGGTACCAACCGGCAGTGGCTTACTTAATACTTACCCTTTTCAAAAAAAAAAAAAACTTACCCTGAGTATAATAATATCATCTTGTTCAGTATGAGATGAGATAGTTTTAAACGAATATTGAAAGTTAAATAAAATATTATTATAATA
This sequence comes from Pterocarya stenoptera, assembly GCA_003123785.1. Lineage (NCBI taxonomy): Eukaryota > Viridiplantae > Streptophyta > Magnoliopsida > Fagales > Juglandaceae > Pterocarya > Pterocarya stenoptera. Next base: position 116,092 of record QEOT01006028.1, read on the forward strand.
TTATACTTTAATATTATTATTGTTTTGAAATTTAAAAAAGTTGAATTATTTATTATATTTTATGTAGAAATTTTAAAAAATTACAATGATAAGATATGATGAGATGAGATGAGATAAACAATTTCTATAATCAATCGGGGACTTAGATTATGCTTGGATGTTTTATCTTACTCAAAATTTTCATTTCATCTTATCTCATCATTACAATTTTTTCAAATTCCTATATAAAATATAATAAACAATTCAACTTTTTCAAATCCCAATACAACTTTTTCAAATTTCAATTTAACTTTTTCAAATCTTCAAACTAAAAAATAATATTTTAAACTTTAAAACAAAACACAAAATCCTCATCTCACCTCCCAAACATAATCTTAATAATCGTTAAACGACTCTAAAGTTATTTGACATGTACTAGATTCGGAGTTCAAAACTATCAGTATTGTTAAAAGAGATTAACTACAAAAAGATCTTATAAAAAGTAGATTCATGATATACAATTTTGATAATATATACATAGTTGAAAAGTCGGATACATATATATATATATATATATATATATAAGGAGTTGGAATAGGTAATATGCAGGTTAAAACCAAAGAAATCCTATACACATAGAAGAATACTTGAGAAATTCTAGTAAGTTAAGACTGGCCCATGAAAAGTCCGCTATGTAATTGGACTATAGGCGATATGGTTTAACATTTAAGAAATTACATACAAAATTATGATATAAAAATCCAAGAACATTTTGGATCATCTCGGATATATTAATTAAATAAGCTGCGGTTTAAGACTGATCTCATCCAAGAACATATTGGTTGGGAGTCGGGACCCACATATTCCAGTTGCATCGTAGACCATTTATGCAAAATTGCAAATTAATTGTAAAAATTAAGAATTTAAAAAGAAAAAGGCTGTTTTCTACTTTTCTTCCTTTCTAATCCCACCATGCATGATATCAATGATCCCATGGAGAAAAAGACTCGCTAATAAATGTTGCAAAAATGAAAACTACGGTCAATCATGAGCATTTAGGAACGGTGCGTGCTGGTTGGTTCTGACCGAAGCACAGTAGATATAGTTTCCAAAGACTGGGACGAAAAAGGAGAAAAATTAAGGGGAAAAAAAAAAGACAAAGAAAACAGAGGAAAAAAAAAAAAAAAGGAGAAAAGGTGAGAAAAGTTTGAATAATGTTATATACTGTTCAAGTTTTGCATTTAAAAAAAAAAAGTGGAATAATTTTTTTTATATATATATAAATTACATATTTATCCATTTTTTAAAAAATAATATATAAGTCTTGCAAATTTTAAAATTTTGAAAATTTTTTGTTGACGGAGCAAGGTCCGATGAAAGTATGGTGGATGGTGAGGGCGGAGATGGCCCGGTTTGAGGGAAAGTGTTTTATTTTTTTATTTATTTTTATTTATCAAAATGGAGGAACTCAATTTGCTTTCTATTATATAAATGATATACACTCTCTTTGAAGGCCTGCCATAAAAGGGTTTATTTTTATTTTAGTTTCAAATTTGTTTAACTTTCTTTAAAAGCCAGGTGCGATTCTTGTACATCATAAACCTACACAAATTATTTTCTTAACAAAAATGAGTAATGATTTGTACGTCTTAAATATATAATTGTATTAATGATTGTAACAAATATTATAACCGTACCATTACTCATAATTTTTTTTGAATTCATAAAAATCAACGTCGGGGTTGGCTCAAGTAGTAAATGCCTTGATATTGGTGTTATACTCTACGAAAAATTCCTTGTCGAGAACCGGAACACTTCCAAAATTAGTTGAAACACTGTTCCAAACACGTGCTAATAATAAAAAGAGAAATGATACATACACAACACATTACACTACAATATTATAAAATAAGGACATTTTCGTAAAATACTATTACTTTTATAATATGTTTTACAAAAATATCCCTCCTTTTAACATATTGTTATGTAATATGTTGTAGAATGTATTATGTATAGATCATTTTCCTAATAAAAAAATCAACCTCATCCCACTTATTAAAAGTCGCATCTTCAGGCTTTATATCTAACACTCAGAAATTTGAGGAATAGTTGCAGCCATTAACTGAATCTATTAGGTTCAGCTGATCCTGAGTGTATACTGTAGAGGCCATCATCTGTTAAGAGCTAATAATGGCCAAAGAGAGACTTTTTTTTAGAAAGGAGTATCCTGAGCATTGACTATTTCAGATGATATATACTGTTGATCCCCAGTAATTCAGATTTTATTTTATTGGAATCCATTATCTGAATTGATTAAAAATCATCGATAAAAGTGACTGATTGAGTTTTTAATTTTTAATTTAATTTTTTTATTTAATGATTACGAAAGTAAATATTAGTGAATTGATATATTTCTTTTATTTTTAAAAAATATTTAAAACTGTATAAAAAATAATTAAAAAAAAAGTGCATTTATACTCATCGGTACATTTTCTTCGATTAAATATCGGTCTTAGTAGCACTGTCCTATAATAAATAAGAGGTTTTCGGGCCGTCAAATTTATTTTTTATTTCCATTTATTCATAATATTAAATTAAGAATTTAGTGTCTATTTCTTGGTTGAAAAATTTTAAAAAAATATATATATATTCAACCTTTTTTTTTTTTTTTTTCTCTAGAGTCTTCACTAACATTATAATTGTACTACACAGCACAACTTCTCTGTCTCACTCTCCATGTGCCAACAAATGTTTTGAACACTTTGTTGCTCCTGTTCTTAACCTATGCTTGAAGCCACCCATATCCACTCTGTTTCCAACCAATTGATGTCCCACCAAGGTTGGCACATGATTCCTATTTTTTCATGAAATTATTCATGGCCCAACAACCATTGTTCAACAAGTGAGAAATGACAGGGGGCTTCTAGAACTTCTGCAAAATTCAAAGCAGCATGGAAATCTCCCTCAAAACACCAGTTAAATGTTTTATACTGGTTTGCATAGATAGGTGCTCTGTAATCAGAACCTAAATTTCAACTAAAAACTGTAGCAGCCTAACTCTTTTGCAAATCCTGGGTTTTTAGACTTATGGGGCCAATGATACATATACAATATTGTTCAAAAGCCCAAACCTTTAGGTGAAGCCTCCCAGCAAGCACACCAATGTATCCCTACAAATGTTAAACTTGAGATGCTAGGCGAACTCAATTCAGTCTAGTTCGAAGTTGACTTTAAAATTCAAACATTCAACTCTCAAATCACTGAATTATCATCATCTCTACACACCATACACAATATTTTTTTCTTACTAAATATGTGGTATATGGATGTTGAGTAGAATAACTCAGTAAGTTTAAGAAAGAATAAAAAAATATTTTTTAAAAAATGTGGTGTGTGGGAATGATGAATAACAAAACTTTTTTCAACTTCTCATAAATATATCTAAACTTATCTTATGTGGGCTTTACAAAACTCACTACATCATCTCAATTCGTTATTATTCATAAAAAAACTCAACTCATCTCAACATTTAAATAGGACCTGAATTATTGGGAGAAAAGGCGAAGGCTAAAATTTCTGAAGAAGAGTTATAAAAATAATTAATGTTAGTACAAGCTCAGACATAAAAGTTTTGCCCAAGATTTAAAAAAAAAAAAAAGAATAATGTTGTATCCCCCGCTCCCAGTCCCGTTGGGATTTTTTTTTTGTTTTTTATTTTTTTATTTTTTATTTCTTGATTAAGAAAATAATTTTTAATAAAAATGTGATTTTTTTTATTTTTTAAAAATAATAAAAAAATATATGTTGAAAATGAAAAAAAAAAAAAACACATAGTGGGACTGGGAGCGGTGTCCCTAGCATTGCTAAAAAAAAAAATGGATTCCATCGAAAACAAAGAAAAGAAAAAAAAAAATTTACGTCGGAGCTTGTCGAGTTTTAGGTTTCCATGAAATTGCATGTAAGCACCAGTGGTCTAGTGGTAGAATAGTACCCTGCCACGGTACAGACCCGGGTTCGATTCCCGGCTGGTGCAATACGTTTTACAAACCAGCTATTTTTTAAAATTTTACGTGAAAGTAGTAGGTATGTAAATAAATTTTATTGGCTACAAACTTTCATGCCCATATGCAATCCTACCTTATTTAGCACAACAAGCTATTAATGATTTGCTAAGAACACTTCCAAAGCTATTTGTGACTCTTAAGCTGTAGCCACGGCTTCGGTGGATTCCCCTCAGGTTCTGCTGGTGCTTCTTCTTCCCAGAAGCTAGTCTTCTTCCCAGTTTCTGAAATTGAAACAGCCTGCAGAGTTGCCCCAAGCTGCACACTGTCTTCTGCTCCAAATCAATAAACAGACTATAAATCTAGATATAAATAGTTAGCATAAAGAATGTTAGCAAAATTATAAAGTAATGATTTATACAAGTAGACAAGTCTCATGCAGTCTATTTATAAAAAAGTGTAAACAAACTATTTTTTAGTAGGACCTACTTTTTACAAAAGGTCTGTACAAAATTTGTCTATTTCAAACTTATACCTAGCATTTTTCATGTAAATAATATATAAAGCGAACTGTTGTACAGCAGCCTTATAACACAGTTACCAAGTTAGTGCTTGCCAACGTGTCTTTTTTACGGCAAAACGTAAGCCCATTCATTTGAAAAAAAACCCACCCTCTGAAAACGTCACCTTTAACACAAACCCACCATTTTTTTTCAGAGATCGAGCAATTTCTCTAGCTCTTAGTCGAGTTGTGGCCATCAAATCATTCCATTGATTGTATGCAGAAGATGAAGGCATCGTCATGTTTCTCATAATGGAGTTTTTAGGAGAGCCATTGGATGAGGGGAAGCTTCTATAAGAGTTAACAGACTCCATGTCAAGAATGTCATGATCATTTGATATTAGAACAGGCTTGGACAAAGAATAGAACAGGATGTGTTCTATATTATGTGGCCGATCTCTTGTCCAAGGTCTTAAAACTTCCACAGACATGCTATGTCGTATTATTGCAATCTTGGAAGATATCTGTTTCAAGTAAAACGTCCTTAAATCCCGTCTACGTTACCTGTTAATTAAGGTTTCTTGGTTAGTATTGAATCTAAAAGACATACAAACATATCAATGAAATGATGCAAGTAAATAGGCTGGTCTTTTTGTTTGGACTGGGCTCATGTGTTTTCTTCAGCCCATGTGGATTTTTTAGATGTGTTTTCTAGCTTTTTCTATGTATGTGGTTTAATATTAAAAAAGAAAAAATAAGGAATAGGTTGTTGGACTTGGTGTTTATAGCAGTAGGGTCCCATTCCTCTTTGGGAAGGATGAAGATAGTACTTGGAAGATGGGGCGTTTAGTTCTATTTTACAGAGCGCTCATCTCTGTTAGGAGAGAGCTTTTTAGAATTTAAGACAATGACTATCACAAAGAAATTTGTAGGTGTGGGTGCTCTAGAGCAGATCGATTAGTTTGGCTTGTAGTCTGAGTTTTCCCTTTATTGATAAGTTACAACTGTAACTTTGATTCATTGAATGAAATGAAGTTTGTTTTCATCAAAAAAATAAAATAAAAATAAAATAATGCAAGTAGGAAAGAGATAGACACATAAATCAAATCCCACAACATTTAGTGAACATTTAATGCCGATTGAGCAATTCACTAGGACAGTCATAAATGTCCTAGAGTTCGAATTCTAGGGATCCAAATTCCACTTGGGAATAGTTCACTTATCAAAATTATATTCAGCTTTTTCAAAAGGAAAAGATCAATAGAGCAGCAAATTGGACTGAAGGATGAAATAAAAACATTAGCATAGGGAAGAATTCACAATAGTGAAAAACATAAAAAATACCAGCCGATTACAACCCATCTTGCATTACAGCTTGCTGCCTCTTGAAAAACAACCCGCTTAGTTGGAAAACCAGTCGTCATTTTGACTTAAATGCTGACCTGTAAATTAAAAGAAAGTATCAAAGATCATGAACAACAAAAGAGAAAACAATAGATCATACTGATCATCAAGAGAGTACAGTCACATGGTGAGAAGTGAGAACGTGCTAGACTTGTGGGCTTTTTATAAATAGAATATGAGCAAAGGCACCTCATCTATGGAATTAATCCGTTCCATTACATGCTAGACTTGTATAAAAATTCTATTTATAAGTCGGTTTGGAGGACATGCGCGTCTTCCATATTGCTAATATGTCAAATTTTGAGATTTGAAAAAGTTGAATTATTTATAATATTTTCTATGAGAATTTGAGAAAATTATTGAGATAAGAAGAGATGAAACCATTTCTGTATACAAATGGGATGTTAGACAACATTATATATAGTGTGAATAGGAATGAATTTATAGAATGCATGTATTGCCCCTTGATCTTCAAGCCTTCTAGCACTTCTCTTGAGCATATCTACATACAAATCAACTTTCTTTGAAACTCTTTCCTCCATTGCACGAGTACTCATTACCGGTAAATCATCCGTGCATGCTCTGGGTTGGTAACCCGCTATAAATAAATATATATATATATATATTTGCCAAAACATGAAAAAAATAGACAGAAATTTATTTATATGGTGAGTAGCATGAAGACCAATATAATAACGCTAATAGCAGAACACTCAGATATTATTTAGTAAGTTTTCAACAAAAGGGTATGCCTTTTAATAAGCTTACAAGGAAGAAGTTGGACAAGCCAAGGAGCAAAAGCAGAGTGTTATCTCCACAGATGTTGAATTCAAGATGTAGTAAGCCACAAGACAGAACAAAACAATAAAAATTTTGATTCCTGAGAAACATGCAGTAATTATATTAAATCCACCCAAACACTTACTGGGGTGGAGCAGCTTACGGAGGACTCCTAGCACGACAAGCTTGTTGCCGCCATGGAGAATGCAACCCGCCGCCTCCACGCCTTCAATGATGTGATCAAGCTCAACTTGGTTGCGATTTTTATTGGCATTCAATGCAATAATAACGCAAGATGGGGGAGACAAAGGGCTATCCATGGACATTTGTATGTTATTCTACAGGAATCCACAAGTAATGGGTGTATAGTTTTCCTAACTGGGTGATGATCGTTATGGAACCTAGAGACCAGAAACCTTTATTAAATAAGTGGTTTTTTGTTTGAGGAAGCCGAAGACAAAATGGTATTTGTTAAGATCGAGACCTGTTAAATAATGAGGTAGTCCAAAGTCTGCAGATTCCGTGTGTTTTTTTTTTTTTATAATGAATAATTCTATATACAACCGTGAAATTTGTAGATATCGCGTAATTGTTTTGAAAAAAAGTATTGTCTATTATTAAAAAATTAATTTTTTTCATGTGGATCACATACTTTATTCATTTTTTTTCAAAACGATTACACGACGATTGCACAATTCACGATAAATATCTCTTTTCTTTACTTACAAGTAAAAACACACACATTTTCCTTTGGTACTTTGCCTCATCTGAATTTTGAATCTTATCCCACATAAGTTCTAATGTGTATATCTTAGGAGTGTTGACTAACTATCATGTTGTTAAAAGATGAATGTTTTAGCAATAAAAAGATCTTATAAAAGTAAACTTATAAACTGACGTAGATTAATAATATGGTACATAGAACTATTTTTATAATATATACATAGTTGAAAACTCCGATACATATATATGGAGTTGGAATAAGGTAATATGCAGGTTAAAACCAAAGAAATCCTATATACATAGAAGAATACGCAAGGAATTCTAGTAAGTTAAGACTGGCCCATGAAAAAGTCCGCTATGTAATTGGACTATAGGCGATATGGTTAACATTTAAGAAATTACATACAAAATTATGATATAAAAATCCAAGAACATTTTGGATCATCTCGAAAATATTAATTAAGAAGCTGTCTAAGACTCTAATCCAAGAACATGTTGGTTGGGACCCACATATTCCAGTTGCATCATAGACACATTTATGCAAAATTTCAAATTAATTGTAAAAATTAAGAATTTAAGAAAGAAAAAGGCTGTTTTCTTCCTTATTGAGGCTTTTTTTATTTATTTTAATAAGTAAAATTAAATAAAATTATTTTAATTTTAATTTTAATTTTTGCATTTCATTTTTATTTAAAAATAATTCCAATCGTTTGCCAAGTAAAGTTACTGATTAAGATTTTATACTACATTTTCAACTAATAACCGACTTAATTTTTATTAAAAAATTATCGATTTAGAGAAGATTTTATCAAATCTAGTTTTATAAGACTTGTGTTAGACCCTTAGGAGTCGTCTGGGAACACAATTGTTCTTAGGTATTCTCAAATATTTTTAAATTTAACTTTTTCTTTATCATTTTTCAAAATTCAATAAATATCTTAACTTAAATTATTTTATTACTATTCATAGATATTCTGAAATATTCTTAGTATATAAAAGAGTCCTAAACGCAATTATAATTATTATTGTCAATAAAGTTCTATAAATAACCTACACATTTGGAAAAAAAAGTAGGCCCTTGTCTTTTCAAAAGATCATACAAAAAAATTTTATGAACACTCAAAAATTAGATTTTGATATTTATAATTTTTACATTATATATGAAACTAATAATTAAAAAAGATAAGTGTATTCTTAGAAAGAGAATATTTGAAATAATTATTATGTGGAATATTTTTAATATTAATAATGATATATTTTGAGGTTCTCTTATTGGGTTAATTAATTTTTTTAATGAGATATATAAATATTTTTTTAAAAATTATACTTAAGAATGTAAGACTTTATTTTGAAAGACCTTCTTCTACTAGGGGCTCAAGCAATTGTCTAATTCGCTTAATGAAAGCGACTTTTTTCGGGGGCCTTCTTCGGCAATTGCCTAATTCAGAAAGCGACTTTTTTCGGGGGCCTTCTTCGGCAATTGCCTAATTCAGAAAGCGACTTTTTTCGGGGGCCTTCTTCGGCAATTGCCTAATTCGTCTGACGAAAGAGCCGGCCCTCGATCGGAGAAAAAGACTCGCTAATAAATGTTGCAAAAATTCTGAGTACCAACATCAGGGAATTAGAAAATGAAAACTGCGGTCAATCATGAGGGTTGGAACGATGCGTCCTGTTTGGTTCCGACCGAAGCACAGTAGATATAGTTTCCAAAGACTGGGACGAAAAAGGAGAAAATTAAAAGATAATGGGATCTATTGTTAAAAAATAATATTTTTTTATATAAATTACAAATTTATCTTTTTTAAAAAAATATATATATATATATATATATAAAACTTGCATATTAAAACTTCAAATATTATTAACTCGAAAATTTTTTCTCGGTGGGGATGGCCCGGTTTCTGGGAAAGTGTTTTAATTTTTTTTATTTTTTATTTTATTTATCAGAATGGAGGAGCTCTCAATTTGTTTTCTATTTGGACTTTGAAGGCATCTTTGGCTTTTTCTTTCCTAATTTCTATTTGAAACTTAAACCGATGGGTCTTGTAATAAAAGCATGATTTCGACAGTTAATAAAAAGGAAAATTTTTTAGATATAGTTTTAGAGTATATAAATAATATACACTCTCTTTGAAATAAAACTACACAAATTATTTTCTTAATAAAAATAAATAATGATTTGTATAAATCTTAAATATATAAACTCTGTGTAGTCTATTTATATTAAAAAATGATCCCACCATAAAGATGTGTACAAAAAATTTAACGAAGATCTTGCGGGATTTTCATGTAGGATATATAAGCTCATGTAGGATTTACTATTTACAAAGATCTTGCACATTTTTTAAACTTGTACGTAATATTACTCAACTAAAATTTTAGGTTTGGAGGTATATACGTCGGGTTTCTGAAAAAAACTAGTTTAATTTTTCTTCTTTTCTTTTCTTTCCTTGCATATCACACTAAATTTAATCATCAATCCAATTAAAAAAAACACTATAAATTCAAATAGTTCCATAATGTTCATTTTGTTGGGCTGGCAAAAGATCGAATCCTGGTTAGCATTAATTCTAGCTTGTAATTAACTCAATCATTCCTGGCATTAATTGTAACATTGTCCTTTCCAGATTTATAGATTGCAATATTATTCTTCCTGGCATTAATTGATACAAACAGTTTTATTTCTCTTTTTATTTTTTAATATACTAATTTCCTTTTCTTTGCCGATTTGAGGGAAAGTGTTTTATTTTTTTATTTATCAAAATGGAGGAACTCAATTTTTTTTTTTTTTTTTATAATAGTGGACCACATTCTATTGTTAGTTATAAACATTAGTAGCTTCCCAATACACTTTCACGACTAACATGGTCTGGTCCAGACGATAGATCTTTAAAAACTAAAGTTTAAGAGATCTATCATGCATAACTCTGTCCACGACAGAGTTAACAAAATCCTATACCTTGACTAAGCAGAGTATGGAGCACCAAACCCCGCCATAAGCATCGCCAAGCGGAGGGAGGGACCACTTCATTCGGACTAAGGTCCGAAGGCACTATTATTTTTAGATTTTTATTTTTCTAAAAAGTAAAGACAGGACACGAAATAAAAAAACAACGGGAACCACTACGCAAAATTGGAAAAACAGTGCACCAAGAGGCTGCTGTGGCGCTTGCAGTACATGCGCCACTCTGGAAGGAAAACTGACGACCGATCTTGGAAGTTTCAGACTCATAGGCTCTAGAAGCGCTGCGCGTGGCGTCAAGAGAAGGCTTCTCGGTGGCATGTGAGAGCCAAGCGCCGAACGTCTCCTAGAACTTCAACCCGCGTGTGCTTGCCACTCGCCGCTTCGTTTGGAGCCGTAATTAGTGGTCTTGAAGATCAGCGGCTGGGCAACACCATGGAGGGGCGTGCACTAGTCTGTGGTCGCCGGAAGCTTCTAGATCTGCAATTCTCCCTTATTTGACTTGAAAAAAAAATACAAAAATACAAAACAAACCATTACACAGAAGAGGAGGGAGTGGGGAGAGAGAGAGGGTCGAGGAAGGGAGCCGAAGCTCCCATCCCCTCTATCCGGATCTGTGGCCAGAGTTTAGAAAGAAGGGAGAGAGTTTTTTCCGAGAGAGAAAAGGGAGACCTATCCTCAGAAGAAAAGGAAAAGTTGGAGGAGTTTCCATGGAGGAACTCAATTTGTTTTCTATTTGGACTCCGGAGGCATATTTGGCTTTTTCTTTCCTAATTTCTATTTGAAACTTAAACCCAAGAGTCTGGTAATAAAAGCATAATTTCTGGACAGTTGCTAAAAGGAAAATTCTAAATATAGTTTTAGAGAATATAAATGATACGCACTCCCTTTAAAATAAAATGAGACCCACCATAAAATGGTTGGTTTTTTTTTTATGTTAGTTTCAAATTTGTTTAACTTTCTTTAAAAGCAATGCGCAATAATTGTATATCATAAGACTACACAAATTATTTTCCTAACAAAAATGAGTAATGATTTATATAAATCTTAAATATATAAGTCATTTTTCTTAATTTATTTTTAAATCCACTTTTTCTTCCTTTCTTTTATTTTCTTTCCTTTCATATCACACTAAATTTAATCATCAATCCAATTAAAAAACACTATAAATTCAAATTAATAGTTCCATAATAATGTTAATTTTGATCCACAACAAGTTCCTTTGGTTGGGCTGGCAAAAGATCGGAATATCCTTGGTTATAGCATTCATTCTAGCTTGTTTACTGTATCATTCCTGGCATTAATTGTAACATTGTACTTCCCACGTTTATAGATTGCATAATTTAGATTGCAATATTATTCTTCCTAGGCATTAATTGATACAAACAGTTTTATTTCTCTTTTTTTTTTTTTATTCTTTACTAATTTCCTTCTCTTTTGCCGTGGCCTTGAAATCTGTCTAACTGATCTAGTCATCCAATCAAAATGAACATACACGTCAAAGTAACTAATTATACACTACAAAGAAAATAGGTATTTATGGCCATTTGTTTGTGACGAAAAAAATATTTGTGATCAAAACAGATTTATTTTAACTGTAAATAGTTATTTTGTTAGAATTAACTGGCTGCAAATAAGAAATTTTCTTGTAGTGATAACACTATCCCATTTTATGTGTATATTTCTATATATCCCACTTTAAGTTACCGAAAATTTTAAAAGATTTGAATCCCTGATCTTCATCATCCATCCGTAACTAAAACAGAAATATTTTTATTGGACAAGATCATAATTTGAGACCAAAAATAATATTTTTGCCACAAAAAGTCTAGTCCAATAAAGACATTTTTGTTGTATTGTCGATCATATATATAACAACCTTGACCTTAAACAAATTAAATGTTGTAATTGCCCTATTCAATCGGCCTTTGTTTTATGGTCATGATATCATGTAGCCTGCATCATGAAATGCATGACAAAAATATATTTGTTTGGATTCTACGTTTAAAAGCGGTCATGAGAATATAAAAATTAGAAACATAATAATTATATAGTTTTCTAATTATATATATATTAACGTTGCAGCAACCATATATATAATAATTGTTGTAAAAATCAAAGAAATTAATTAAGGAATCGAATCTTCCTTCAGAATTTGACAAGAAGCCCCTTCTAGAATAATATTATTGCTCAATTTTATTTTTTTGGGACCATTTGCATGCAATTAGATAAATGTATTAATTCCCAAGTAACAGCTGTCTGCAATAAAATTAATAACAGTACCTAATAATAGACACGACATTATAATTTTCCTTGACTTTTGATGATCTTCGCCTTGTTCTTTGGTCTCCCTGACGTACGTACATGTGTCTTGCATGAGGGTCTTTTTCTTGTAGAATTTACGACGCCATGCATGCATCCATCGCCATTAATTAATATATATTTAGATATTCCAATTTTAAAACATCTTTGCTTCCACATCTTTTGATCCTCTTGATTTTTTCTCTTCTTAATACATTGGCTGTGGGTCAATTTTATTGTATTCTTATTATATAGATTGGAGGCGTGAGGAGTAGGATTCGCAATATAATAGGTTAACGATCATCAACCAGATTATTAAAGAGTTCTGCTAGAGACAAGAGAGTCTCACATGAACTGGTAAAAATCAAATAAACAGTGAAAAGTAAGGATTATGTATATGGACCCTATGTTTCGAGCATTTTTTTTTTTTTAATCATAAAAAACAAACTTCAAAGTCAAGTGGACCTCAATAACCTTCACTTCCACTTCAACCAAGTCTAAAAGGCACCTATATAGAGTTGGTAAGATATTCCATAAGGTAGTGGATGATCAAAAGGGCAGTGGGAATCAAGCCATGCTAGATTTGTGATTATATATGTTCACAAAGATAATAATCAAACATTTATACTTGTTTAATTGCTTTATTTACAAATCAGAATCATGTAAAATACACTACTTATTAATAATGCGGGATGTATTACATGAGTTGAATAAAAAAAATTATTAAAATGCTAATAGCTTTTTATATTGTTAAGATATAAAAGTTAAGAAATAAAATAAATAATAAGTGGTGATTTTTTCATGGTATCAGAGCAGATGTATTTCTGAATTTGAATCCTGACTCTACACTGATTTACCTTATCTAGTTAAATATTCCACGTGTTAGGTCAACTATTGAGGAAACATTTGGCCCACACGTGATAAGGATTGTTAATATATGAAATAAATAATATAATCTATCTCTTCCTATTTGTTTAAGCTTTTGAGATAAGTGATGATTTCACACACATATATATATATTAACAGATGTGAAATACTTCTATATGTATATATCAGTACTGTGTCGTTTCAATAAACAAACTTTTTGATTTTCTTAACAGCAACGACAACCATCCATGCATGCATGATGATTAGCCAAGCCATCAACTACATGACGTGGATGAATGGCATGTTGATTCATCTTAATTAGAGGATCCTATGTTGTAATAATCCCATTCTTATAATTAATTTGTCTGAATTTATGTATCCCGTCGGCCAAGATGTAAAGCTAAATCAATGAAAAGACATCATAGACGGGCGGGGCAGATTTCATGCATGGTTCTTGACAATATCACATGGCTGCATGCATAGCCAAATAAAAATCTATCAAAACGTCCACAATCTGTCTGAAAGTCGAAATGGGTTGAGTCTCAATCACGCAAGAATAATTAAAACTAATGGGATCCCAAAATAGTTAAACTATTGGTACGACTAAAAAATAACCTAATACATCTAACAAGCTCATGTAAACAACAATTGATTATCCAACAAGTTACCGAACTCCTTTCAGATACGTCATCGGATCTTTAGGAGATAAAAAAAAGTCCACAACGTGATGGGAGACATGCTAGGCTTTACCATCCACGTTAAAAAAAAGTCGCAAGCTTAATAGTAAAAGATTTTTTATAAAAATAAATTTATAAATTTACATAATTTGATATGATAGATTAAATTATAAATATATTTTTATTATAAAATAGATCTAATGTATCATATAAAATCATGTTAGTCTATAACATCTCTTTATGACAGTAACACTTCTTGAATAGAGAAATATTGTAATATATTGTCTGAAAGTGTACAGATTTCGTACAGTTCATTTAAAAACAATTTGGAAGTCCATTAGTGAGTTTTTTTTTATGTGGATCTCAAATGAATTTTGATATACATAAATTATTATTCACCCCTATACTTTATATATAACAATTTTTTTTTAAGGTGTACGGTATGGGATAATAAATATATAATAGCTGATGGTAGATTGATTCGTCTCAAATATATCTTATTTTATTCTAAAAAGAATTGTGCAAGATATACATCTTAAAACTATATAAATAGAATTAAATATTAAAAAAACCAAATAATAGTAATAAATAATTAAATAAATAAGAATAAAATTTTTAAAAAAGGACAACAAATGCATTTCATCAACTTCATCTAGAACATCTTGACTTCTGGCCCTGCCCACGAGGCCCTCATTAAAAATAAAAACTGTGTTTACCGAGAAAATGACATGATCAAGACCAAAAGGGTCAGATCTTGATAACTTAATCATTCCCTACCTACGTCTCCTTCTTAATTCATACAAATTATAAACCACGTTCACGCACCCTTGTCTCATCTCTCTCATTTCTTTCCTCTCGGTTTTCCCGGAAAAAAAAAAAAAACCAGAAAACAAAAGAAAAAAACAACCATGCTTAATTCCGGGACTAAACGGCTCCAAAATTCTGCACCATCCCCTGATCGCATCAGACATGGAAGTGACAGTCGGGATAGTCATCAAGCCACCCGGAACTATGGTTCCCGGGTTGAAAAAGCAGCTCAAAAGTACTGCACGAAGTACAATAGCTGGAATGGCATGGAAGTGCGGTCTGCACCGTCAACGAAGGTGGTCGATGATGATGAATCTGGTGTTTGTTCGCCGCCTTTGTGGAAAACAAGTCCACCCAGAAGCCCGCAGCGTCGGGCAAAGCACTTTCGTAGCCTTTCTCCGGGATCAAGAACGGAAGTCATTGCCAGAGGCCAGGAGGAGCTCATGGAAATGGTACGCAACATGCCCGAGTCCTGCTACGAGCTAACTTTGAAGGATATTGTGGAGCTGGAGCAGCCCTTGGTTGAAGCTCCAGTACAAGAAACCATGTCGGAAGAGAAGAATTCGAGCAATGAAGTTTTGTACAAAAGGGAGAGCAGTAAGAAGATGAGTGAGAATAGGGCACTCACGAGAAGAGGTTCTGGAGCCATGGATAGAGGAGGGCTCTATCTTAAGATGGGTTTTCCTTTCTATTTAGGTTCTACGAAAAAGAACAAGAAAAATAATCAGTCTGTGACAAACACAAGTGCTAAAGTCTCTCCGAAGCCTCCGGTACCGGACGGATCTGCAAAGGGTGTGGATAAAGAGTGGTGGAAGAAGAGAATTACAGCCTCTGCGGAGAGTGAAAGTGGGAGGTCGAGTAGCAATGACGGAAGCATGAAAAGCAGCGGCAGCAGAAGCAGTACAACCGGCAGCAGCAATAGCAACAGCAGCAGAAGCAGGAGAACCAACAGCAGGCATGTTAAAATTACTCGAAATTTGAATAAATATTACTTTCATTTTTTAGCAACACCTCTAGAAGTAATCTGATTTTTTTTTTTTTTTTTTTTAATTAACTGGTTTCGCAAATGGTATAAATTAATCCGTTTATGTTCTGGGTTTTCTCACAATTTTGGAGAACCTGTTCTCGTGTGAAAGTGAAAACAGAGGAGTCCTGTTTCGGCAGGAAAAGAAAATCCCATTGAAGAAAAATGAAGAAAACGTCTGCATTTTAAACAATTATCAGTCAACAATCAATTGTTTATTCTTAAATCTGGAAAATTTGTAGAAATATGGATCAAATTTTCTACACGCACAACTTCTAAGAATCTAATGCTCAGGCGCTTAGATCATTCTGCTTTTGTCAAACCCAGAACTAAGGGCAGAGAGAAAATTATGATGTGTTTTAATAATTGCAGGTTTTTCTTGCTAACCAAGCAAGAGTTAGTGATCACTTTTTCTGCAGTTTCTGTCAAATTTGATTTCATTATTAATTGTGTTTAATGCTGACATATAATTCTGAACATCTAATGCAGCAGGCATGAGAATGGTGGCTGCTGCTGGTCTTTCCTCCGCGCCAAGAAAAAGAAAAATTAGGAGCAAATTAGCTGCCCCTGATTAAAATGGGAGTAAAATGATTTAAGTTTTCATGTAATTATTCTTGTAATAATGTTTAGGGATCACAGTAGAGTATACAAGATTATCACAAAGGAAGTCTGCAACTTAGTATCTTTGTATGCTTTCCAGACTTTCCAAGATTCCATCTTTTTCTCTCCCTTTTTCAAGAGTTTCCTATGTTATTCACCCTCTGTTTGCCAATACATTAGTGGTTGATTACTTGATTTAGAAGATCTTAAACTGTTGCCAATCAAAAAAAGATCTTAAACTGTATGCATGAATTTTTCTTCCAAATCAAATCTCGTCTTACCAAAAGAGCAGAAGATGTGTCATATAAGCGAGGTTGAGATTGCGTTTGGACAGTGAAGTATTTTCAGATATTCTGTGTATAATAATAAAAAAGTAATGATAGAATATTGAATAATAATAAATAATAGTAAAAAATATGTGAAAAATATTAATAAAATAATAAATAATTGTAAAGTATTTTGAGAATACCAATACCTAAATATATAATTTTGCTAGAAGCAAAAGTTGTGTTAATATATATTAGAGTCAATGGAATAAGCCAAAAGTAATTGACTGCAACGTTATTGTCTGTTTCTAGATTCTTAAGCAGGTCTTTCTTTTTCTTTTTATAATTTATATGAAGAAAATTGAAGCTTGGAAAACTCTCGTCCATGCTTTGAACAAGACTACGTTAGTGCATAAGACTAAAGAGATTAACTGAATGAAGTATTAGCGGCCAAATTGGTTGATGGAAACTTCAATCCTTACCCACCATTTTCTTTTCTCCAAAATTTTCTGGGAAATTTTCTTGGGCTTGTTGAGCAGCTATCCAAAAGTCTTCATAGCGCTTTTATCACAGAATCGAGAGGTGATGGCTAGCTGGAGGCCTTTCATTCTTGATTTAGCTTTTCCATCCAAAGTCCAGAGAAAAATAGAGCTTAAACGATAAGGATGGAGCCTAATAAAGTACTTTTCCAGCAAAAGGAGCTTTTAATAAAGTTGAAGATATATACGTTGCAGACCAACAATGGTGTGTTTCAAGTAATGACATCAAGAAAGTGTACTCGTTCCAAAAATATCTTGTTTAATTCCTATTAATTAACTTTTTTTTAATTTCCTCCTCAGCTATTGGTGATCCATCCATCTCCTTGACAAAAAGAAGCCATAAATGATAAAAACAGCATCCGACAATCATTTTTACAACTTTTAATAAATGAGGGATATAAAAGGTTATAAAAAAGATGATACTTATATGATTACTCGTATGTTATTATGAAAAAATCTATTCGTCATTTTTTTTTTATCATTTTTTCATCATCACATGATTTGTCGTCAAATGATAGAAACAATAAAATTTTAGAACAAGTGATGATTTCATAAGATAATAGAACAGAGATCTCGAGATCGAACTCTAACTCTGCATTTTTCTAATTTAGTTAAATATTTCATATTTTGTGACAAATGATGATTTTACATACAAGAACACCCATAATATGAGAGGAACAATAGTTTGTGAATTGAAATCTGTAACGTTTGCAGTGGTACTCAAGTTCTGCCATACTTTGTTAGCAAAGAAAAATAAAAAAATAAAAAAAAAATATAAAGAAAAATGATGAACCCAAAAAGGAAAATGAAAAACCCAATTTTAAATAAACTATCGACTAGCAAATAGCAATAAAGTTCTGTTTTTAGTCTTTCAATCAAAAGAAGTTATGTTTCAATCAAAAGATAAAACAAAAGTGAAGTCCTTGTTCTTAGACCTACATCTACATGCGCCTACTTTAGACCAAAGGGTTGGGCCAGAGTTCTGCCTCTGAACCAGGTATGATGCATCTCCAGACTTGGTCAACTCCAAGGAGTATAAAAAAATTTCAGATATTTTCGAAATACAGATAAAATGGTATTATCATCCTATTACAACATGTCATCCAATTAAAACTAATTGTTTAATTATCAATTTTAATTGACATGATATCTTATGATTAGATCGGAATACTGCGTGTCTGTACTACGAGTAGATAACATATACAGTCTACAGAATCTCCCGAATTTCTTTCAATCACGTTGATTATAAGAGGGTAGATTGTTTTGATGCAATTTAAGGGGATCTTTAATAGAGAGTAGAGAATACTAGTTTGAAAATTTATTACATTTTAAGTTAACGATTTCTCTTAGAAATTAGGAAAATTTATGTAGAGCATCATGACCAAACATAATTTGCATGCATGCATGGCACCTTGCAGCCCATAAACAAAGAAGAAAAATGTAAACCAAATTAATATGCACAATGGGCTATTGGTCTTTGATCCAATCCCAGAATATCCGTTTAAGACCGCACCATCTTATAATATATTGACAATCATGGTTAATTTTCCTGGTCATACAAGAGTCAGATTTTCTTTTCTTCACATGTTAATTCCCACTTACTATATTAAAGAGTACACCTCAATCGGCAATTTTCCATGAGTTGCAGTTGTTCCACGAACTTTTCGTCACTTGGTTTTGCTCTTCCAAGTACGATGCTAAAGTATGGTATGAAATTCAAACTATCTCATTTCATTTACAGCATGTGTAAGTAATTAAAGAGTTTGAGAAATTATCTCCATGACTTAAGAGCCAATTTCTATTGTGCACTCTAAAGTAGCTGTTGGCAATATTGATAATTTTGAGAAATGGAAAACTTCTCTTTAAACTTAGCAAGCAAGATAATAGATTCCAATGGATTGACCCCATTATATTTTGTAATCTCACATTACCTATTGATAAAGTCTTAGACATGTTTATAAGGAATGGATAATCTTCTCTTGTTGAATCAGTTTTATAAAATGAGTTAGGCGCATGAATTTCTTCATGATATCATAGCTAGGTTTAGGACGAATGAAGGCCCACACTACTTATCTCGTGACAAAGACCAGGAAAAATACTAGCCTACACATGAGGGAGGATGTTAAAAAATAATCACACATTGTCTGTAGACAAGATCTTGGATATGTTTATAAAGAATGAACAATCCTCTATTGTTGAACCGGTTTTATAAGAGAAAAAGTCTTCTTGTAAGTGAGTTCGCGCACCAAATCGCATACCAATTCTGACATGTAAGGCATTCGTTTAATAAATCGGTACGAATTGAAGATGAAAATGATTTTCGTGAGACAATAGACATTTTCTTCTCTCAAAATTTTTCTTCTTTTATTTTTCTTTTCAATAAAAAAAAGCCATGTCAGTATCGGAACACGGTTTAGTACGCCAAACCGCTTGTACCTAGCAAGACTCATATATATATATTGGAAAATTCTATACACCATACTATCATCCGACTAAGTATGATGTGACACATTTATTACCACTAAATGATTATTTATTGCATGCTTCTTTATCAATATCTAATAGTGATAAATGTGCCACATATTACTTAATATGATCAAAATAGGATAAGAGTATAGTGTATAACATTACTCATATATATATATATGTATTTATTATCATAGGCATGTGAATTATTGGACTGCATGTATCCATCGCATGTCCCGGCCCCATTCAACAGAAGTTATTTTAATTTTAAAACTTCTCTATCATGCTAAGCTGGCACCATTGGAATATATGGATGTTTCAGATTTGATTTCCGACTTTGGTGGACATTTAATTCGTGCCTTGGAAACAAGATCAAGAGGAGAAAATAGAAATGGGAGGCTGGAATCAGTGCATGACCTCCGTTTGAAAAAACAAATTGATAATTCTTCTCTATTTGACTGTGTCATACCCAACCCTTAATTACTTGGGAAGGAAGATAATCATGACATGCAGCACTTCGAAACTTCCTCCTGGTGACAAATTAAGGATTGAAATCAAAGGTAACAAGTCTCGATCAAATATTAATGTTTAAAGAAAATGATACCTATACCACATTTTTCACAATCCTGACCTGTTTTAAATGAGAGACGTTTATATAAGATAATATTTAAGACCATATTTCTTATATATATGAGTAGTGCTACTTTTACTTACAATTTTACTTACAAGACTCATTTTGTTAGTTTTCTTTTGAAATTTAAATTTTAAATTTTAAATTTCATGATTTTGAGCATATATATGTGAAGAAGTAACTATTTTGTAAGTTTTTTTTTTAAGTACATTTAGTATTTTTCTATAAATATATATATATATATATATTGAAGCTATCATAATCGTTGTTTTCAGCTTTGAAATTGAAGCTATGATGCTAATTTTCATGGTTGGTATGAGTTATATTTTTTGGAGAAAATGATATAAATGCAACTATTTTACAAGCTTTAGGTCGGATAATGAGTTGAGATGAAAGTTGAAAGTTAAATAAAATATTATTAGAATATTATTTTTTAATATTATTATTATTTTGAAAATTGAAAAAAATTGAATTGTTTATTATATATATTTTGTGTAGAAACTTGAAAAAGTTGTAATGAAGAGATGGAATGAAACACTTATTGTATCCAAACGGAGCCTCAGGCCCCATTTGGTTTCTCAGATGGTTTCAATCCATCTCAATTCATCTCCATATTTAAACACCATCTAAGTATAAACATTTTTCAATTTTAAATTTTCAACTTTTGCATCGAATTATTATCTAATTATTATAACTTTTTCAAACTTCCAAACAAAATATAAAAACTAATTCAGTTTTTTCTATTTCCTCCTCTTACCTAACTATTTCTCAGTCAATAGTTTCATGGTACAAATCCATAGCAGCTTCGTTATAAAATCTCTCAAAACACAAATAATTAAATAAAAATGCTTAGCCTATAAAATAATTACAATAAATAATTTATATACTGATATGATTCGATATGATATATCAAATTGTGTATATGATTCTTTTTATTATAAGGTAAATCTCACTTATAATGTAATTTTTATTTATTATTTTATTATTAGACTTAATACTTTTTAATTAATTGAATTACATAATTTGTTTTATTACAATGATGTCAAATGCATGCACTTTATTCTATGACTATATAATAATTAATATATATATATATATATATTAATATATGAGCTAGAAGAGGTCCACGAATAAAAACAAAAACCAAAAAAAAAAAAAAAAAAACAAAAAAGAAGAGGTCCACGTATAACTTCACGAGCACGTACAATTGCTGTCATCATGGCCTTCATATTTTATGATTAGAAGTGTTACCACCACATTTTTTTTTAAAAATAAATTTATAAATTAACGTATTTTTATATAATATGTTAGATATATTTTATAATAAATTAATTTTATAATATAATGTATTACATTAAACCACATCACTTATTTATAAATTTATTTTTATAGAACGACTAAAATATTTATTTGTTTATCATTACACTAGCAAGGCGAATGAGTCAATCTCTTCGTTTTACCTTTCCAAGTCCCCAACAAGTCGTTGCAAAAGCAATGGCAGTGGAGATGGTAAGGAGATAGTCGCCTTAACAAAATGTTTTGGCAATGGAAATGGAAACAGTCATACAGCACACACTCATCAAATTTTCTTCTGTCCTTTTGTTTTTTCTTAGAAAAGGCAGTTGATGGGAGCGAACAACATTGTAGTTGTTGAGGTCTAACGTCAAAGTAAAGCTTATACCTGTTTGAATAGTGAGATGAGATGAGATGATTTTAGATAAAAATTAAAAATTGAATAAAATATTATTAGAATATTATTTTTTAATATTATTGTTATTTTGAGATTTGAAAAAATTAAATTTTTTATTATATTTTGTGTAAGAATTTAAAAAAATTATAATGATGAGATGAGATGAGATCATTTCCACGTAAGAACGGGCCTTAGTTTTGGGGGAAAAAAATTATTCAAAGAAGTCTATTGGTTTCTTTTGACACGGACACGGAAGAACCATTGAATGGCGATTGTGGGCAAATTGTCACATGGTCAGCTATAGACATTTTGGCTCACAAAAAATATTAACAAAGTAAACAATACGATATTTTTAATAAATACTAAATTTTAGTGATATGTTAACAAAAAAATTATGCTTATCATCTCCTACACTATGCACCAATATGTGAGTTTCATATTTATCATTTTATTTAAATACAAATATATTAATGTATACATATGTGTGTTTAAATAGAAGGACAAAAATAACAAATCACATATTGGTGCACATGTTGTAGATGTAATAAATCTCGATTGAACCAAATCACCAAGAACTCGAACAAGACGACAATGTTGGGGTTATTTTATTTTATTTTTTTCTAAGCAAGTAAACGTCTATTAGAAACGGAAATGATGATATATGAGGAGGGGATGAGATTTCCCAACAAACGCTTCAGTACAATAACCACAGTGTAAAAGTGGTGAAAAAAAAGGTTTTGAGACCAATTTCTTAGTCTCCATCCATACCCTACAAAGAGGACGTCGTTTAAAAGAAGGTAGTTAGCAGTTCGCAAAATCATGTGAACTATGGAACCACTGTTGATGGCGGTGGAACCTCTGCTGGAAGTAGTGAAAGTTGTGGGCGCACTGCAATTTGTTGTCTTGAGATTTTTTTTGGAGAGATCCATAGTCTATTTTTCAAGATCATCGATTAGGAAAAGCGATAACATAGTCGAAAGCATGACATCGGATGGACTGATCTGCGGCTAGTCATCTATCTTCTCGTGCATCTATGGTGGTGTGTGGCAACCACACGCCGAATGTAGGGAGGCGTAGTAGGGCAGATCTGGAAGATCTCGACGTGGGGAGTCTGTTGGTATGACGCGCGTAACCAGCGGAGGTGTAGTAGCGCAGCGGCATGAGGGCCATGCTCCGAGCTTTTTAGTGCGATTCCACTCCGTCCCAGTAAATCAGCGGCTGTAGGATGGCATGGTGGAGTGCGTGTTGACTGATAGCGGTTGGAGTGCAATAGATCTGACCAAAGCCAAACCGGTGGAGGGAGGAGAAAAAAAATACTACCATGAAAGTGTATACACATTGTGATAATGGAAAGGGAAAAGAAAGGAGGGTGGCTCTCCAGCGAAGGCACTCGAAATGATTGAATTTTTTAAAGAGAAATGAGAGTTTCTCTCTCTGTTTTTAGCAAAGACTATTTTAACTGTTGACAATGTTGGAGTTTCTCTCATATCTATTATATTTCATTCGATTTTATCAGTCTCATTCAACACAAAAGTGGGACATCGTGGTTTATTGACTCCAACAATCTCAAAAGCTAATTCCAATAGTTCGGAAAAACATCATAGAACTATCAAGATTGTCCAATATTTGCTTGGAGAATGCTAACCATCAACTATCAAGATTGTCCAATATTATTTTTTCTTTTATTTTTTTAAAGGTTAAAATTTGATTGGTGATGTTACTTGTTAAATTTTAATAACTTGAGAGTGTAATATATAATTTAGATAATTTAAAATGTAAATGTAAAATACCTAATTGGAATGGAAGGTGGATTTATTCTTGATAAAGTATTTATTGGAAGCATTTGATAAGCATTTCAGGCTCAACATTCAATCCTATAAGGTGGATTTTATGCCTTTGAATTTAGAGATGCGTTAAGATAGTTTTAGATGAATTAAATAAAATATTGTTAGAATATTATTTTTAATATTATTTTTATTTTAAGATTTAAAAATGTTGAATTGTTTATTATATTTTATGTAAAAATTTAAAAAAATTATAATAATAAAATAAGATAAATTGAGATGAGTTGAGGTTCAAATTCAAAGATTAATTGGTTTTTGTTTTTGTTTTAATTCAAAAATCTCGAAAGTAAAAGCTAAAGTGCTTCTATTCTAGTTTTAAACAGTGGAGGCTGACACAAAGGAAAAGAAAATAGCAGCAACTGTCAACAGAACACGGCAAACCGAACTAAAGAAAACGGTACCATAAATTCACTTCGTAAAATATATCTCACACTCACTCTCCCTCTTTCCTCTCTCCCTCTCTCTCTTCTAGACCCATTCTGAATATAGACACCATCGCAACACCTTTTGATTGTCTCTCATTCTCGTGGGCTTTGACAGGTAATCTCTTCTAAGATCCTAGACCATTGTCTTCCAGATTGCACGTCTAATTCCTTAGTTTCCTCTTGATCTTTATGTGAACTTTGGTGGGTTTTAGTTTGAGGGTTTACCGGTTTGAAAGGATTTGCAATCTGGGTAATCAAGTAATCGGATTTTGGTTTCTGGGGTCAAATTCTAGTGGATTTTCTGTTTGGAGCTAATATTTGAGTTAGTCAGGTTTTAATTGTAATGTGATGATGATCCAACCTTATTGTGCTCTAATCAATGTGTTTTGTTTTTCACTCATCATATTTGTGGGTTTTCCTAGGATAGCTTGGATAAAGGACTTTCTTTGGCTTCAGTTATAATCTATGTGATTGACAATTCTTTCTTTTTCTTGGTCAAATTGATCCAATTCGTGCTTAATTTCTGTTTTTTTAATTCAATTTGTTATATTATGCATTTTAGCTATGTTGGCTAATTAATGGTTGTGAACGGAATTTGTGTAGTTTTGAATCATATGATTGAGCTTCTGGACAGTTTGTGTTCTTAGGAATCTGGAGGACAGAGGACTTGTCTGGTCATGGCTAGTAATGCAGCAGCCTGTGCTGAGAGAGCAACGAGCGATATGCTAATTGGTCCCGACTGGGCAATAAATATCGAGTTGTGCGATATCATTAACATGGACCCCGGGTATCATTCTCATGCTTTCCTTGTTTTTCATTTCAGCTGGTATTCTTGTTGCGGATATGGGATGACCTAAATTTCTACAAAGTATGATTTTGGTTAGTGCAATCGAGTGATTGTTACAATTAGTTGCCCACCTGACAAGGCTACAAATTATAGACTGTTTGTAGATAGATTGATTTTGTTCCATAGGTATTAAAATTTTATATGAGGTTTTAGACCATAGAGTATAATTTAGCATGGAACATCAAACAAGAACTCTTTTTTGTTTCAAGATCTCTCTCTCTCTCTCTCTCTCTCTCTCTCTCTCTCTCTTTTATGTAAGTATTTCAAGATCTCTATGTTTCTCAGAATATATATAAACACCCCCTTCCTTCCCATGAAACTGTGAAGGTCATTGAAGTTTTTTTAATAAGTAAATGCAATTTATTAAAAGCGCAAAGGGGCACAACCCTTATACACAGGACACCACATCAAGCAAGGTGGGATCATATGCCGAATGTCTAGTCGACATGGCTTACCTTGCTTCCCTACCCAGAAGTTCATGAGCTCCACCACCCTTTGAGGCATAACCCCTTTATCCCAAGGCAATGGAAAATTTAGACACAACTAGCCTCATCACATTGAGGCAATATGTGATCTGGTGATTCGTTGTTCTTCTTATACATGTAAAATCAATCCATCACTACAGCTCTCCTCTTCTGCCTTTGATCTCCATTAGCAATCATCTGAGTTTGTCATCATATGATTTTACAGTAAATTTGAGTTTTATTTTATGTTTTGGAATCTTATTGAACATTGCAGGCAATCGAAGGAAGCCTTAAAGATTCTCAAGAAGCGCCTAGGCAGTAAAAATCCTAAAATACAACTTCTGGCTCTTGTTGTTAGTATTTATATTTTCTTTCAGACTTTTTAGAAACACATTTTGTGCATGATTATTTGAAGTCATAAAATTTGCAAGATATTGCTTCTCTCTGGCTCTTATACGTTTTTTTTTTATAAGTAAACAAATTTTATTGATCATCTCTGGCTCTTATCTATTATTATATATAAAAGCGGAGTCATATAATTTTGACGTGGCATTCTATCCATTAAAGTAGGCATTCTATCTATTAAATTTGAAGTGTTATGTTTATGAAGTGATAAACCATTTAAAAGTAATGTTTCGTTATGAACCATTGTAATTTTTTAAGTTTTATTTCTTTTCTTACATATAAAAATATAAACCAATTCAAGACTCCACCTAAAAGCACTAATTCAGCATTTATATTGTATATGACTCCGATGTGGCATTCTACCTATAAAAGTAAACATTCTACCCATTAAACTTGAAGTATTATGTTTATGAAGCGATAATCCTTTTAAAAACAATGTTTTATTATGAACTGTTGTAACTTTTAAATTTCATTTATTTTCTTATATATAAAGATATAAACTGATTCAAGTCTCCACCCAAAAGTACTGTTTCAACCTTTATATTGTTTCGTCGAATAAACCGTCCTATAAACTGTTTCAAATTTATCCACTATAAAACTCGGTCTCTCTCTAAATCTCTCTCCCTCATACACAACAATCTGCACACTGCACGGGTTATAGTCTCATAGTTATAAATTAAGTGATCTGAAGTCACTATTTCTTGGTAAATCTGCAGTGTCAACAAAAATTGTTGATCAGTTTGCTTTAATGTGTCATGTCAAGATAACAAACATATCACCTAAGTTTAATGTTTTGTCTCACACCTAACTTTGTATTTTGTATTGGGATGTTGTGATCTAGGCATTGGAGGCTCTCAGCAAGAATTGTGGCGAGAATGTATTTCAGCAGATCATTGAGCATGATATCTTACATGAAATGGTTAAGATAGTGAAGAAGAAGGTGCACATTATTTTTTGTCTGGTTATTTGTATCTTAATTCTGTTATTCCAGCCTGTCCTTGACTTGTTGCCCAACACCTTTTCCCCTGTATCTAGGACACCTATGGTTTACCGTATTTCTAATACAATTTTGCAGCCAGACTTGCATGTGAGGGAAAAGATACTAATTTTGATAGATACATGGCAAGAAGCTTTTGGTGGACCAAGAGGAAGGTATCCCCAGTACTATGCAGCATATAATGAACTGAAGGTGATTGCTTTTCGTGTCAAGCTCGTGTGTGTATACTACAACACCTAGTTGTATTGAAAATCATTTGCATGCCGGGTCAAAGTAAAGCACTTTTTTTTTAATAATTTATCTTGTTCTTTGGGTCTGCTAGATAGGCATTCTACCATGCAAGATCTTTTTTTATGAATCATTGATGACCATGATACCATGTAACTAAACTGCTAGACGACAGTAAGTCAATGTTAGTATAAAGCTAACATATTTAGCACAACAAAACTGCTAAAACTATAGAATGAGAAAAAGAAAACAGTATGTTATTTTTGGTTGAAACAACACATTTCATATATTCTAATCTCCATATCATTTTTGCTTTGTTTTTTACCTCCCAAAAAAAGGTTGATGATGTGGCCCCTTTAAGTTTCGCTTCTTCTTTTAGACTTTATCTCATAGAATAAATTTGGTATGACTAATCATCTCAGATCCATCAGTTATTTTTACTTCAAGTAGATGCTTTTTAACAACAATAATAAAGTGTGCATTTTTTAATGTTTTTTAGTACGCTTAATAACCTGCATTTCATTTCTGGGTTAAGAAGCATTTTCCCTTGGGTGATTTGGGCGGTACGCGTTCCATTGTTTTAATAGCAATGCAGAAATCTAATATATGTCAAGGTTTCTATGAGCGGTATTTCTTTATGTTTGTAGCTATCAGACTTTATTCTTCTGGCTCAAATTAACACATATAATGACATGGTTTATTGTGAGTGCTTCTGATGTTATGAGGACTGGTTTTCGTGCTATGAAATTCATTAACACATATAGTCACTTGGTTTGTTGCTATCCTTGATGGAACCTAGCTGACAATAGGTTGCTGCTTTGATTTGTGTTTCATTTTTTGCATATTCTTTAACCTGTATTCTTTCTTGAACTTACGTCAAGTTGGTAATTCACAGTCTGCTGGAGTTGAATTTCCTCCCCGAGAAGAGAACAGTGTACCATTATTTACTCCACCCCAAACCCTGCCAATAGTTCCTCATGCTTCAGCATATGAGGATGCTGCTATTCAGGCCTCTCTACAGTCTGACGTGTCTGGTCTCAGGTAGTATTTGAATGATATTGTCCCATTTACCTATCAAAAATATTTTATGTATCATTTAGATATATTCTTGATTCTATAATTGAACTTTTCATTTTCCCTTGTGGGTTGTCTTCACCTTCTTCTTTTTACATTAATTTGTATCAAAGACACCTAGAATACATGCCAGGCACATCCAACAATTTAAAAATCTGAAAGACGTTCATATCTGCTAGTTATATCATAGTATCAGTTCTTATTTTGTTCATGGTTTGTGAATAATTGATGTTCTTATCAATTGTGCATGCTACCATATGAACTCCCCTACATATTCAAGTCTAAAGATGAGTTTCTGAGTGGCCACCTCTTCAGTTTTCTTCTACCTTGAAGTATGAAGGACGATGTTTATCATACTCGTGCTTCATCCATTAGCATTATTCTTTAGAAGTTTGCACAAACATAATGAACTACATATGTGTTGGGCTATAGTTCCAAGATATAATGTACATCTTCAATATAATTGGATGACTCCAAACATATGATTTGGTCAATCTCCTATTACAGTTGGTATTTTGGAAGAAACTAAATATTTTACTTCATTCCAGTCAATGAAACAAGTCAGTCGAGCTCAACCAATTGTGTTGACTTTTACACGGTTGTTATGAAAGAACCTATCAGTTTGTAGGTCCTAAGTTAGATGAAAATTGTAGTCACTAAGGTAGTTTCCTTGTAATTTCATTCCTACAAATGGTACTTATCTGTAACATAACAAGTGAGTTGAGGTTATGGTTGTGGTTTATAAATGTTAATAAGAAAAACTATTGAATTTATTACTAGTTGTTTTTTTTTTTCTCTTCTACTACCAGTGATTGAATGTTGGTTGCCAGTCCATAGACGCAGCACAAACACGTGCATTATTTTTACCATCTCAGCCTCCAAGCCCTATTACCACCTTTTCACTGCAGCAGCTAGCCTCCAATTACTTTTGCATAAGTATGTGTGAATAGGATGGTGGGTTTGTTTCTTTTATAGTAAATAATGATCCGTTTTTATTTAGAGAAGGCTTGGTTCTCCTACATGGGAATTGGATGCAAAAGATACACAAGGCTAGCCTCTACTATTAGAAAGTTTTTTTGTTCTTTCTTTTTCAGTGTTTACCTTATAAAAAAACTATTACAAAGGTTTAAGATGTGGAGTATAAGCCTAGATGTGGCTTAGGATTTTATTTGGTCGATACAATATTTATCTGCATATACACTAATCTTGGACCTATGCACTGTCAAAATTATTTGCAAAAGATGTGGACCAATGCAATATTTGTCTATGCTGAAGTTCATCATTAAGAAAGTAACAGGAATTTGTGTAATAGACGCCTTCTTTTTCTTGTATTCTCTGTCATCTTATTTTGTTGGTTTAGATGGGGCACACTGCCCAGTTCATTGTTAGTTAATCCATGCCAGATTTCATCTAAAATTAACTTTGTTTATCAATAGCTTGTCCGAGATTCAAAATGCACAAGGACTGGCTGATGTGTTAAATGATATGCTTGGTGCTTTGGATCCCCATCATCCTGAGGTAATGCCTTCTTTTCCCTTTGCCAAAGGATTAAAGTAATTCTTGTTTAGCAATTTTCTTTCTTAATATTTGATGAGTTGCTTGTTGATAAATAATTATTTTTTCTTTTGCTGAGGTGTTGATAACTCATTTGCTCCAACATGCAATATGCTTTTGCATTATGCTTTCTTTTTATATATGTTGCTACCAGAATATTTAATTTGAGACTCACCACAATAAAAATCTAGATCTCGAACAAATGAGGTTTTCATGATAGTGTTTCACTATATGAATCCATGATAGTGTTTCACTCTGGGTATATACACTTGAATAAAACAATTGTAAAAGCCTTTTTTTTTATTAGTAACTGCAAAAACAATCTTGAGGAAAAGGGAGATTTTACTCAAAGGAAAATATTAATGAGAAAGCATCTAACTGGTAGGGATAAGAGAGGGCCCGTGTTTGTGTTTCCTAGATAACACTGACTGATTCTTATTCCAAGCTTCTGGATTGTTACTGGCACTGGTGAACAGAATTTGTGCCTTACCGGTCAATCATGTATGGGATCTCATAATTCTATCTAATGTGGCAGGGTATTAAGCAAGAAGTAATTGTAGACCTTGCCGATCAGTGCCGTTCTTACCAACATCGTGTTATGCTTCTTGTGAATAATACTGTGTAAGACTAAAAAAAAAAAAGGGAAGGAAATTTAGTTCTTTTTTATGTTGAACCAATGAGTCTGACTCACGGTATTTTCCCTTACAGAGATGAGGAGCTTCTCTGTCAAGGATTGGCATTGAATGATAATTTGCAGCGTGTTCTTCGTCAGCATGATGACATTGTCAAAGGGATGTCTACTGTAGGAGTAAGAGAAACTGAAACACCAGTTGTGCCAGTTTTGAATGTGAGCCATGAAGATGGTGAATTAGAAGATGATTTTGCACAGCTAGCTCATAGGTGACTATTTTAGAAGCGTCTCTTCTATATTATATGCGTTTTTGCCTATTTTTTTGAATTTGTTAACCCATACAGTCATACTTATGTAGGGCATAAACAGGGCCACTCACTTTATATGCAAGTAACTTTGATTTTACTATGCAGGAAACCAGCCATCACAAAGTCTGAACCTGTGCGAGTCAGTCCTGTTCTCCCTCCTCCCCCATCATCAAAGAAGCCAGTTGCCATAGATTCTGGCACGATTGATTATCTCAGTGGTGATGTCTACAAATCTGAAAGATCCCGTCAAACATCAGAACCAACACCCTTTGCAATTTCAGAACATTCCAACCAAACTTCTACACCACTGTTTTCTCCTATACTTCCTTCCTCTCCCGCTACAAACGATAACATTAATCCCACTGCGGCAATGCCCATGTTGACTGGACGTCCTGTATATGATGTACCAGCTTCCGCGAGCAAATCTGGAGACCATCTTCCTCCAACTCCTTGGGATACTCAGTCTCCCGGAAACCTTCCACCCCCACCGTCCAGGTATAATCAGAGACAACACTTTTTCGAGCAGCAAAATTCAGGTGGTGCATCTCATTCAGATAGTGGATCAGGTTCCTCTTATGACAGTTTAGTGGGGCATACCCAGAATCTCTCGCTTAATCAATCTGCTCCAACCAAACAAGCGAATCCAGAAGATGCTCTTTTCAAAGACCTGGTTGATTTTGCAAGAGCCAAATCTTCTTCTTCTTCTTCTTCTTCCTCCCCATCCAAACCCAATCGGTCATTTTGAGCGATTATGAATATTTTTATTTTATCAGGTTTTGGCATAAGGCCATGAGATTACTTGTTCAATTGTTGTTGTTAGGCACTTTGGATTATGGTTCGTCTATGATGCCTAGCTGGTTTACATTTGAGATGAACTGAATTATTGCACATATTCGCATATATCGATCATGTATCATGATCTCTGGCGACTCTTTTTGAGCAATTGCCTTCCCCCTTCTTTTTATATATTTTGCTACTTTCTGAACATTTCTTTGGTTTACACACAAACATTTCTTTGGTTTGTCTGTGATGCCTAGCTGGTTTATATTTGAGATGAAAAGGGGAGGCAACTAATTGCTCAAAAGGAGTCGCCAGAGATAAGAGCCTTGTTTGGATGGTGAAAGTGTTTTATCCCCTTATGCTTCCTCCCACATGGCCTCCTAGGATCTAGTACTTCATGTTTTTCCAAGGACATTAATTTAATGGTATAACATGTTGTATAGTTCGATAATATGAATTTATAATTTACAACCTAATACATAATTAAGCAGAAAAAAGTGGTTCACCAATTACAATGGGCCAGAAGATCTTCTTTTGTAAATTCCCGAGGATCTTTCGAGTTTCACTTCGCATTTTCAATTTGCATAAGATAAGAGATCATGCACGGGTGTGCAACTAGGAACATAAATTTCTAGACATGGAGCATTAATGCCGATGGCTGTTGTTAACGATCGATCATTTACATTTTTTCTTTCTTCAGTATACTTTAGAATTCTATTACTAATTTCCTTCTCTGCCGGTCGATTTAATTATATGGCTAGCTAGCAGATGTTCCTCGTCTTGATAGGAGTTGGAATTACTCCAGGACGAGAACGATGTCCAAATACGTACCAGATCGAACTACTGCGATATCTCGGCTGCTGTCATACGTCTACCTTTCACTTAAGTACTTGTTCTCATTTTACAACAACGTAAAAACCCTAATAATGGCTCCAAGACTGCATGCAGAAGGTGCATGTGCCTGAAGCCAAGCACGACTCCATGGCATCTCGTCTAGCGGACTTTGCTCGTTCGGTCCTTGACGTGCTTCACTTTCTGGCTTAATTGATACGTACGTACGTACAGTGGTTGTGGAGAACGAGGATGAAGCGATCGGGGGCCGGAGTCCTTGCATGCGCGCTGTAACCTGCACTACTTTCACGCCCCTTGGGCATTAAGCTTGACAATGCATGTCAGGTATAATGGCGGTGATCATCAAGGTTTGATGGACGTAGTACGTACGGATGTGCCATCTCTTAATTTGGAATTAGGGTTCTTGGTTTGGTTGGTGAATTTATATCGATCATGCATGTACTCACTCGATCGAATGCCGTACGTTCTTGCATGCATGCCTAGCTAGCCACTATATTGTTCGATGACTTAGTTCGGACGAGCAGTTTTGATCATGATCTGTAACTTGAGGATTTTGACTTTGGTTTCACCCCTAGGTAGCTAGCTAGCTAGAACAATTTCTCAAATAAGAGAAATGTTATTTATCATTCCTATACTACACATAAGTATGTGATTTGTCATTTTTGTTTTTCTAGTTAAACACAATTTGTGTATTTAAATAAAATGATAAAAATGACAAATCACATATTGGTGTCACGTGGTGTAGATGTAGGATGATAAGTAGAATTGAGGAAAAATGGTTCGAGCCTTATATATATAAATATATATATATCTATATATATATGTTGTAAATATCTTTCTTATTTTTCAATAATTTCCCCTAAAATTGCATGCATGATTCTGTGGAAAATTAATAACCACTACTTAATTGGCTGATATTCTGAGACATTGGTGGTTTCTATTAATGCAATATCCTTCTTCCCGGCCATTCTTTTGCTGAGAACGCGTACGTACTAATTATTATAATGGCCGTTAAAAGAAAGGAAATGATCAATTTATTGATTTTCATGAGAACCTTCAATTCTTTATATTTTCAACAAAAGGTGATCTATATGCCTCTCGAATATCGGCGCTTGATCATACCAATGGTACTCATGATCATACACGCCACCAAAATCTTACTGAAGATTTTTGCTATATTCACAAAGGAATTATATTAATACAATCTCACAAATTGACGTAATTTCTTATGATCCGTTAAATATACTTTACAATAAAAATAATTTTATGATATGACGAACCACATTAAATCAAGTCAATAATTTGTTAGATTACTTTTATTTAATCCTTTTGTGGCTAGAATATTTTCCTACAAAAAATATATGATAAGATCATGAGTTGCGTACACATAATGATGATATCAATATTATACCTAGCCAACAATGATATTAATATTTAATATATAATAAGTACTAGCAAATCTTGTGTTGATAAAAGTATAAAATGCTGATCATGTGGAATTTTTTTTTTATATATTTAATTTGATATTATTAATAATTAAGTTATTCTATGAAAGATCAATACCGGCCTATCATTACAAAAAAATTATTTATTTGCTACCAGTTAATTTCAGCGAAATGATAATTTGTAATTAAAATTAGTTACAAATAGTCTTTTAATTACAATAAATTGATTGCAAAAGTCTGTTTTTCTTGTAGTGTATATATGAATTCTTTTTCTTTTTTGAAACAAAACAAAAGCTATCATTTAATTAAGGGTGTGAGAATAAAAACCACGTTACAACAGTATCTTACATCATTGTTGGTATTTTTTTTTAATAATTTAGATGTTATGAGATTTATTGCTCGAATGATATAAAGCTTGCATTTATTCTCTTAAATTTCTAATAGCCGAATTTCTTGAATAATAACATTGGTTTCTCATTTATTTTCTTTCCCGTTGGCTTGGAGCTGTTGGTTAATGGGTTTTTTTTTATTTTAGTTGTTGTTGCTTTGGGTTTGGATATTAAGTCAGCCTATTTAAGTGGCTTATTTATGTTGAAATCGTTGAGATTTAATGGTTATAAACGTTGGCTCTTATTTGCTTTTACCCGGTTATGCTTTGGATTATATCTATATATATAGTTGGTCTTTTGGTACGTGGGAGGTACTTGACTAAAAAGTGAGATAAAAAAAAAAAAAAAAAATTTAGAGAGTATATATTTTTTGAGTATTTCCAGATAAAAGAAATGTATTCTTTTGGTGGAACTTTGAGCTTAACCTCTTGTGCAGAGTTGGTTCGAGCTATAAGACGATCAATTGGACTGTTGTATCCTAGAGGAGTCAAGTCAAGAAGATTTCTGTTGCACTGGTTAATTTGAGACATTGTACATGTGGCGCCCCCAACTTCCATGTACGGACACACACGGAAATCGAGACACCCGGGATGATGACAACACGGTCACGCACCCCATCGACATGTGCTGAGTGTGTGCAATGCAACACGTGTACAATAAAATACGCAGCGGAACGGTAAAGTCAAATAACTAAGTACCAGAGTTTAATACAATATCAGAGTACTGAAAATCCACATGTCAACATAATACAATTTT
>QEOT01006028.1:151560-169089 GCA_003123785.1 Pterocarya stenoptera
ACCGAGATAATATCCCATCTCGGCTTGGGGGTGATACACACGCACCCAAAAAGTCTTAAATATAATTTTATAAAACACACACGCACCCACGCATGCGTGCACAATGCCATGAAATCCACAACCAACAGTTATCAACTCAATCAGATAACCAATTCACAGTTTATAAAACATGTTAGTGCAAAAATATATTAAAGTCTTAAAAGTCTTTTGGAGAAATACTTACAGTGCTTTAAAATAATTTACGGAGGATCACGGAGGAACTGGAAGCACCAAATCAGCAACTCCACAGTGTAAAAACACTGTGGCCGAATACACTGTAAACCCAAATTTGCACGGAGTCAAACGAAGACTTGGGAACGGTAGGGTAGGGCCTATGGGAAGTGGTGAAGCTAATGGTGGTGGCCTTTGGCCGTGGGTGGCGGCCGAAATGGCGTTAGAAGGCCGAAAAGGCCAAATCGGAGGTGGAGCTCGCACGGGCGGCTCCGGCGACGGATCGGGGCTGGGTTTGGGTGGAAAAGCTTGGTATTGGGCCGGTGAAGAAGTGGTGAAGAAATGGTGGCCAATGGTGGCCGGACGGGGGCGGAACGGCGAGGAGAAGCCGTAGGCTTCGCACGGCTTTCGGAGGCTAACGGCGGCGCGGCGTGGGCTGAGATTTGGAGGGGTAGCTCGCCGGCAGGTGGGGAAGCCGGTGGTGCCGGCGGTGAGGGCCACGGCCGGCCGGAGGCGGTGCAGCGACGATAAGTCCGTTTGGACGTGAGAGAGAAGAGAGAGAAGAGAGAGAGAGAGATCGGGCGCGCGGGGGGGGGAAACGCAGGAGGAAAAGAAAAAAGAAAGAAGAAAAAAAAGAAAGAAAAGAAAAAGAAGAGGGAAAAAGGGAAGATCCAGTCTTTCAATCTGGGTCCCGAAAAAAAACCAATGAAGATGAATTTAAAACCGAAAGCTAATTAAAATAATCCAAACGCAGTGAAATAATTTAAATGCAACAATAAAAATTTAAAACTCAAAAATAAATCAATTTAAATTAAAGATCATTTTAAATCTGAAATAATAATTAATAAGGAGAAAGCCCAATAAAAAAAATATTATAAAATAATAATTTTAAAACTTCCAAAATACTAAAACTAGAGAATCAATCATTAAATTAATTAAAATAATCCTTCATTAAAATCCACTAAAATACGGGGTGTTACAGTACACCGCAGAGGGCTTCAATCTCCTTAAAGAGAGCGATATTTTCGTGCCTCAGTCCAAGTTGACTTCGTTTTAATTTTTATTTAATTGTAATTTTTATTATATTATTGTGAATTTCACCAATAATTTTAAGGAGATTTCAGCATGAAGCCTACAATTGAAAAGTCCACGGAAATCATTGGAGATCTCAACAATCCCTTCCGGTTCAAATGAGCTTATTTCAAGAGATAAGAGTCATATGTGCAAGCTTATGAAGAAAAGATTGAAAAATATACCAAAGATGAGTATAACTGTTTATGTTATCTTTCAAATTATCTTGTTGATCAATTTTATGATTACTACAATACTACTTACACCCCTGCAAAGAAAATTTGGAAAGTTTTACAGAGCAAATATGATACTGAAGAAGCCGGAGAAAAGAAATATGCGGCAAGTCGCTTATTTCGATATCAAATGATAGATGGAAAATCTATTGAGGAGGGAGTTTCAAAAGTCGATGTGCTATAAACAAAAAAGATACATCCTTAGAGACCTTAATCGCACGAATTCGTGTAGAGGAGGAAGCTAGAGGCCAAGATGATTTAGTGTTTCAAAATGGTAATGAGGATTCCATGATAAAGGTAAATTTAATTTCTGAAAATGATAGCTTGCCCAAAGGTCAAAATGAAAAAAATAGTTTTTTGAAGCCGCAAAGAAAAGATTTTAAAAAATTTAGTAGACCTCACAAAAAGGACTTTCAAAAGCCAAAATTGAGAAAGATTGGTTCAAAAATCTTACTCCATTTGAAGAAGAGAATAATATAATGTTTGATGATTCAAGTAAAACTGAGGTTCTTGGGAGTTGTGAAGTTGAGCTGAAATTCACATCTGGACGTATATTGATGCTCAAATATGTGCTCTATACATCATCTATGAGGAAGAATTTGATGTTAAGTTTTTTACTCAAAAAAACGGGTTTCAAACAAACTATGGAATTTGATCAATATGTGATTAAAAAAAAAATGGAGTTTTTGTGGGCAAGGACTATGCTTGTGATGGGATGTTTAATTTGAGTATTGAGAATAAAGCATAAGATGTTTCTTTTTATGTGCATTATTCTTAAAATATTTTGGCATGTATGCTTATGTCTTTCTTAGATATGAAAAGTCCACTTTTTTTCATATTGGAATAAAGTGATTTTTGAGTAAGGTGTATTTTTTTTATGAAAAGAAATTTTCTTTTTAAATCTAAAAATTAATGGGGGTCAAATTTTTAGAAAATAATATATATTTGTTTTTCAAAAGATTTTGCCCCTAACGTTTTCTTCAAGTTTTTTTTGTCCGAGTTTTTGGAAGTGAAGTCGGTTGAAATCTTGATGTTTGGTGAATGCTTATGTATGTCTAGTGCATTTAGTGCACATTTACATGCACTGATACTTAGATTAAAAAAAAAAAAAAAAAAGATGCATGGAAAGCGGCAAGCAGTTTTGCATTTACATCAAATTATTATTTTTCATTTTTTGCCATTTGCTTTTTATATGGTATTAATCATGAATTTAGTGCCATTACCAAAAGTCTTTCAATTTATAGTTTTTAAGATCAAGCCATTTTAAGGTGCTTTATTGCTTGTTTTGGCTGTCGTATATATTATTGCTAAGTCAATTATGGAGTTGAATTGCTTTGGCTTCAATAAAGAAGTAAATTATGTTGAGAGATTTATTCATTTGTGGAAAAAATCAATTAATTCATTGTGATAGTACTACTATAATTGGTAGAGTACAAAACCATTATTATAATGAGTAAATCTAGATCTTTTAGAAGAAAAATATAGTACTGTGAGATTTTTTTTTATTGATGGTGTTATTAATGTGGATCCACTAAACAAAATTTTGACAAGAGAAATGATCAGGAATACATCGAGGGGAATGAGATTAAAACCCATAAATTCATGAGCCATGTATGAGGATACTCAACCTGAGGACCAGAGATCCTGAGAACTAGGTTCAATGAGAAAAACGAATCATATGATGGTCGTAAGAAATGCACTATTTTTTATTTCTCATTCCTATGATTTGAGTGCATTTATCCTATAATATTGTGGAGGATGAGTTTTTGAAGAAACTCTTAATGAAATTCTGTAGCTCTTATGAGTGGGGTGTTAGAATTACAGGAACACTCTTGACAGATTTCACCTATGTGAGTGTGAGAGTGGGGCCGCTCTCTATGAGATTTGGGTTTATTCTCAAATACACTCATGAAATCGGGATGAGCACAAGGCCGTAATGTGCTGGCTAATAAAGCTCATGTCAACACCTGAGTTACTATTTGTGAGTAACCATTTTTTATTTCCCTTAAGCAGTCATAGTTCAAGTCTGAGACCACTATTGACTCTGGAGTAAAGGTTGTTATTTTACTAAGTGAGGGTTCAATACAGAGTACACCTTCATGATGCATAATAATTATTCTTTATCTGAAAGTATCTCTCTTATGTTATTATTTTTATTATTATTAAAAAATAGTGGGGGAATGTTGATATTTTTTAATAATTTAGATGTTATGAGATTTATTGCTCCAACGATATAAAGCTTGCATTTATTCTCTTAAATTTCTAATAGCCAAATCTCTTGAATAATAACGTTGGTTTCTCATTTATTTTCTTTACCGTTGGCTTGGAGCCGTTGGTTAATGGGTTTTTTATTTTAGTTACTGATGCTTTGGGTTTGGATATTAAGTCAGCCTATTTAAGTGGCTTATTTATGTTGAAATCGTTGGGATTTAATGGTTGTAAACATTGGCTCTTATTTGATATTACCCGGTTACGCTTTGGACTATATATATATATAAATATATATATATTTATATATAGTTGGTCTTTTGGTACGTGGGAGGTACTTGACTAAAAAGTGAGCTAAAAAAAAAAAAAAAATTTAGAGAGTATATTTTTTGAGTATTTCCAGATAAAAGAAATGTGTTCTTTTGGTGGAGCTTTGAGCTCAAATTCTTGTGCAGAGTTGGTTCGGGCTATACGACGATCAATTGGGCTGTTGTATCCTGGAGGAGTCAAGTCAAGAAAATTTCTGCTGTACTGGTTAATTTGAGACGTTGTACACCGCAGAGGGCTTGAATCTCCTTAAAGAGAGTGATATTTCCTTACCTCAGTCCAAACTGGCTTCGTTTTAATTTTTATTTAATTGTAATTTTTATTATATTATTGTGAATTTCACCAATTATCATCACATAATTAACCCTATAAACTCTTGAGGATTTTGATTTTGAGATCCTTCTAATTATTCTTACAATATTATTATAATTCCTAGAGTACTATATCGTCACTGCAATGCAGGAAGATGCAGTACTGTGATGCTACTCATGTCTAGCTTCCTCTTTGGTGCCTTTCTTCATGCATTCTTAATTGATTGGGTACTCGGCCAATTGATCTTCTAGTCAATGGTCTTCGATAAAGCAGGGTAATAATTAATAATTTCCACATCACCTGATCAAGCAAATTAAAGACACAACTTATTAGACCGGCATGGACATTTGACAAGCTGCAAACATGTTAATTAAGCAGTACTCGAATGATCTTTAGTTGAAACATTTATGATCGATCAAGTCTTTATAATAAATTAAATCGTACGTGTGAATATTGATCATGATCATAAAGTGAATGAAACTCACATTAATTAAGTAGTGATAACAAAAATAAGCAATTGATTTAAAAATTTTTGGTCAAAACAATGCATGATCGATCATAGCTTAATTAGCAAACATCCAAGTAATTATCAAACATTAAATGCAAGCAAAATTAAAAAAAAAAAAAAAATCATGCACACTATTACTAGTATATATAACTAGATATACAGTATTCCTTTATTTAATTTTCTTGTAATTTTGGGCCTCAAGAAAGGAATCGATAAAGATATTATATCGTGTTTGCTGTGGGTTGCATATGTATTAAAAGATCGAAAAAAAACATTAAAAATAGGTAGAAAATGAAGAGATATATATATATATATATATGATCATTTTACTGTGGCCTTCTCTATAAGAACAAATATTTAAATTCTCAAATGAGTCCTAAATCTTTTCATGCTATATATGTATGATAGATCTGTTGTGGCCAAGTGTACGGGTGTATATGCATATATCATTCCATCATAACCTCAAAAGACAGAATTAAGATCAGATCATGATCATCAAGGAAAGAAGAAATTAAATGGGTATCAATAATGTAAATTAAAGAAAAAAATGAAAGACTGTTTCAGATAACATATATTACCACCTATAGTATGTAACGGCTTGTACATGATCATGAAAAGAAGAGGATTGCTAAGTACTGCTGTGGTTGTGGTTGACGTTATTGCTTATGAGCAGGTGATGTACGGCAAGCTGGCTTGCGAGCTTCAAGTTCTGATATAAGATAGTGAAGATCCTGCGCTTAATACTTCCTCTAACTGGAGGAACTAAGCTCCTGATCTTCTTCTTCTTCTTCCTGCAGCTTGCACTAGTAGTAGTACTACTCGCCATTTTTGGTGCTAACTCCAACTTCTTCGCCTCCGCCATTTTCTTGTTTTTATATATATCAGAGAAAGAGAGGTAGATGGGAGAGATCGAGCTGCAACTAATATTAATTGCATGAGATCGAAGAAGTATGGGAGTATATATATAAGAAAGATCTATGATCTCCATATGTATATGGCCGGGGAATATATAATTACTGTTGAGAGAGAGGCCAGCCGGGATCGAGGAACCTTCGTGCGACCTTCATGCACTTTGTTACAATTAAATAGCATTAGCCTCAACATGTTCCCAAAGATATTTGCCAATTTTTACGGGCCAGCAAGCAATTCCGTACCTTCTTGTGAAGGTGGGTGCATGTTTTCCGATTCTCTGAAGGCCAGGAATATAGCAGTGTCACTGCATTTCCACAGTACTCGTGTAGGTACGTACAGACATTTATTTCTTATTGTTTCCTAGTATGTGAAATCACGATTTGTCGTAAAAGTTTAATTATTTAAATATGTTGTTACTCCCTCGAATTATGCAAGTCATACTTCCTCTTGATAGTTAGTGATTCGACACGTAGAATATTTCATTAAATTTTGATAAAATACGTAACATGTACTATTGATCTGTTAGAGTTTGAATTTGCACGAGACTTCTATTCTTATAGCATATTAAATTGTCACTTATTTTAGAGTTTAATTTTTACATACATAAAATATTTTATTAAAAATTGAAATTAAGTGTACAGTCAGAATTCGAACTAACTACCTCTCTGGCCGGTTAAAATGCCACTTATTTAAAAGCTTAATTATTTAAATTGTATTCTAACATGTCATGATCATTGGGTACTTTGATTGATATTTAGCACAAGATATTGAGATAAATGTTTTGTTGCCTTGCGAGTTATTGGTTATATTAATCTCTAAGAAATATTATTTCACTCGGTATATATGGAACTATTTTTGTGTTTACTAAAATTATGAACACTTTCCCTCAAGTAAGTATCCATTAGAATAACAAAATAATGTATACCCACTATCATGTTAGCTGCTAGTAGGAAAAGGGTCATGGCCATGTCATTTTCAGTGCATATGTTGCCTCATTTAATGCTTTCATTTGCGACAAAATCTTTCCTTGCACGAATTATACTTCAAGAACAGGTTACCAAATCATGGAACCTTTTTATGGTGGATAGAATTATATTAGACTGTGGCTTTTCAAGGATGTCCACAAATGTCTAGTTCATCCTTGGACCTAGCGATAACAAGGAGAGTGAAAAATCAGTGAAGCGATCGATCATTATCATGCTTGCTAGCTACCTTATCATGGCCGGGGATGTGATCATCTTATCTCATCTCTTTTGAGTTATGGTAATTCTTCCCATTGTACTCATGATATTAGCATTATTCATCAACACTTCTCGAATTTTTTGCCTCAAAAAAAGAAGAGATGATCTGAGGGTCATGGACAATGTCACGTCAACATGATAGGATAAAAATAGAATAAGAGTGTGGTATATTGCATTACATTCTCCAGCCTAGGCGGGCTGGGAAATCTCTCATTTCTTGTGGCATTCATGCTATCCGACCTTAGTTTCGCCTTTAGATAGCTCAGAAGATACCCCGGTTGGCTAATAAAATGGCTCATCGGTTGTCAAAGTGGAGATCTTCCACTGATCTCTCGGCTGTATTCCAGCTGACTCCACACCTCCTTTCATTTTGTATTCTGCAGAACATTCTGAATTTTGCTATTTGAACCTTTTATTCTTTAATGGTATGTATGATCGCATTTGCAGAGAGAAACAGATATAAAACGATGCTGGGATTTGAACACTGAGCACGTGCAGCTTAAAAAATGGGATAAGCTTGGCTAATAATCAGATCCTGAGCTGCCTGGTAGGCCTAACTTATTTATGCTGTACCCATTGAACTGGTATTGAGATAGAATAACACATACAAAGAAACATCAGCAATTTTCTGTTTCAACAAATGAAAGAAATAGTCTCAGCAACACATCAATTGTGAGTCGATATTTCCATTTGAACAAATGTGTGAATTGTAAAGAACCAAGTGATCCCACATTTCTTATGTGATGTGAGCTTGGCGTTTTTCACTTCCCAAAGAGCTCTCAAGGTTTCACTAAGAATGATGATGCCTGTTTTTTGGCTCTGGCACCTGAAAATTTGCAGTCCTTGTTGCATGAAAGATTAGAAAACCCTTTGATATTAAGTTGCCTATTATGTGCACTTCAAAGAAGGAGGGCAAAAAGAGCTTGGAA
Source organism: Pterocarya stenoptera (assembly GCA_003123785.1). Lineage (NCBI taxonomy): Eukaryota > Viridiplantae > Streptophyta > Magnoliopsida > Fagales > Juglandaceae > Pterocarya > Pterocarya stenoptera. The sequence continues at coordinate 159,512 of QEOT01006028.1, forward strand.
TATGGATTTTGGGCGTCTCCATTTCTGCCTAAAACGGTCTTCACTTCCACTTAATAAACCTTGGATTTGGTCCCCTTGCATTCCCTGAAAATTTGATTAAAAAAATGGATATGATATGATGATTCACGCTCTTCTCGTGTCAAAGGAAATGCTTTGATTTCCACAATCCAAGTAACTCCAAAGAAAGTGTGAATTCTTGGTGTTAGAAGCAAATGAAACATTCCATGGTGATTTGAAGCAAAATAAGGCAAGAATGCTGATTTGAGTCTAGCAATTGGATACTCAATTACAGATTCAAGAGATTGAAGCTAATAACTAGACTCCACTACAAAAGACACTGCTACTAAAATGAGTACTATATGTGATGTGTGATTTTACCTCTGCAGCATTCTTGAGAGGCCCCCAACGTTCTGTACGATTGTACTTTCGCGAANTTTTTCTTTTTTTTTTTTTTTTTTTTTTTTTTTTTTTTTTTTTTTTTATCGATAAAATTCTTGTCGCAGGGAATTATGGTATGGGGAATTTTAATATAAAGCATGGAAGTTGTTAATAATCTCTCATTAAAGCTCCATCTGAAAATGGATAAGACATCGGTCTTAGTATATGCAAATTACTGGAAAAAAGAAGAAGAAGAGAAATAGCATTTCTATCATATCTAGCAATGCCTATTGGCTCAGCCAGATTGGCATTACACTTTTTGCTCTCTTGTGGTTGCCATGTCAAACATCTACTAGATATATCCTAGTTAATCTGAAGCCCCTTCGAAAACAAATGGGATACTATTAGTGAAGTCATAGAAGCCAGACTTACTAAAGGCAATTCCTTTGAGAATATGTGGTATCTAAACTCAGCAGCCAGGTCCAGCAGGGGATTGGGACCACTGACATAGCAATGGACATGGAGACACATTTCATTGCTCACTTTCTTCCATTCTGCAACTACATCATCCTTATTATACCACCCATTTAACTGCCATGGACAAGAAGGCAAACAAAGTCCCAAGTGGTCATGTCTGCTTATGTGCAGTTTAGACATCAAGTGCAAATTTTAAATACCAAATTAGTAAGTAATAACAGTGCATACCTGATCAAGGTTGATGACATTAGAGATATTTAAGGTTAAGTTAGCTGTAAAGTCACAGTGGGATAGGATGTAGGTTCTTGGAATAATTCCTGAATACTTGTTCAACTCTTCTCCCATGAAAACAACTTTCAGCTTTGATGCTTCGAATCTTGCTGGAGGACCCAAAAGCCTAACAGCCTATTATTAAGAATGTATAACCCAATTAGGCAACTAAGAACAACAGTGAGAACTTCTGCAAAATGAACTTAACCAAGTTGTGTCTGCGCTGCTTCAACAAGCAATCAAGGTTTTGGAAACAGATAACAAACCTCAATATACATTCAGAGATTTTTTCAAATTATTAAGCTGCTTTATGGGGCATGCAACATGAAAGGAACTGGATCTGCATAATTAATATACTATAACTGATATAGAATACATGATTTTGGTAAACATTTCGAGCAGGATGGGTGAATAAGAACCCTATTCATTAGCTTTCATTTTTATTCTCCAAAGAAAAATTCTATTATTACTTTCTGAGAAAACAAAAAAGAGAGTATAAATGTGAAACCTTTCAATTCCAAGAATTTTTCTTTCAACTTCCTAAAACATAATGAAAGCAAAGCTAACTGAAGAAACTTGCAAAGTAGCACAATAGTTTTATTCTCACTGTGGAGGTAAATTCTATATGAATTGCAAGTGAAAGACAAGAAACAATGCAAGTTGGCTTAACAGAATTACTCAGATCAAGGACATCAATCTTATTCCTACCTTTCAATGACAAAAGTATGACATTACAGACGATTTTAGTCTGTATTCTGAAGGAAGTGTGCAACAGTATAGGAATAGAACGTGAAAAAAGTGAGCGCAATTTTCCAGACTAAAAACTACTCACAAACATCAAAATGCCCATGTCCAAAACCAGTGAAATTGCCATCACATGAAGTACATTGTATATTAACACAGATAGGAAAGAAAAAGCACCTCAGAAACAAGAGTGTTGTAGGAGGCTCCAGCATTGCTTATCGAAGAAAGGAGAACAGGATTGAATCTACTTGATGGCTTTAACTTTGTTGTTTTGTTGAGGAAATCCCTCTGTGGAGATAGTGAGAAAGCATAATAAGCACAATGGCAGGCCATGGAAGATGCATAATCTTCATCATTCACACCCCACCATCGTCTTCTCTAAAGCTCATCTCAGAGAAACAGAAAAAAAACTAATGGTGTGTCATAGTTTGAGTCATGTGGACGGTTTTCTCAATGACCCACGTTCCAAAATCTGTGTCAAAACGTTCCATCCACACATTTGTTTTTTCCCTTTTTTTTTTTAAATTGAAAAGAAGTTTGGAGAAATTGATTGGTGGTGGAGCAAAATGGTTGGTGACACGTCATCACCAATTCTTCAGATTTTGATAAGTTATGGATGGATAATGCGACTACGTGGCTTTTGTTGGGTCTATAGCCTTTGTGAGTATTCTGCTCAGGTCCAAACCCTTTTTTTCAGAAATAGACCAGCCCAAAAAGGAAAATCATTAGAAAAATAGACTTAAGGCCTTGTTTGGCAATAAGCAAGTTTTTTAAATAAGAGATGCTTAATTATGGTGCGTGACAGGTTATAATTATTTACAACTTTATTTTAAATAAAAACATTTTATGACATTAGAAAATTACAGCCCTCCACTTGAGTCTACATCAATAATAGAACTCGTAATTTATTTTTATTTATTTTATTTTTAAATCGGTATGTAAAACACATCATTTACATCACTTAAATGATAAAATTTAAAAAATCGTTATTCTTAAAAAATCTCACATTATCCTTATGTTTTTTCTTTCAAACTCAATAATAAATAACTATAAATAATTTTTTAATTTTTAATTTTCTTTTATCATCATCAATTCATTTATTAAAATAATTAAAATAATCTATTTTAGTAATAATAAAATAATAATAAATCGTCGTAGATTTCTTGTTGATATCAACGAGGTTCCTTGCTTTGGGCACCCGCGAAACTGCGAAAGGAAAATAATGAAAATTTAAAACCAAATGGAAAGTAATCTGTTTGCCATTAAAGGCCTAAGGCTAGCTCTCTGTACTCTGTACTTGGTCACAATGGCAACTCTGCTTCTCAGTTCATTGCTTCTCTATATAGTTCTTCATCATTAGAACAACAAAAGAACGACGCAAGACTCGTGATCTTTTCACTCCAATCACTCATTGGAAAAAAGGGTACAGTTCAAGAAAACAATCCTTCTCTGTATCTACATTCCCTCATTTTATCACGCTTTTTTTCTAGTAGCCAATATAGTTTATATGTGATTGCGTTCATTTTCTTTTTGTATTTCTTCTTAGTCCAGAACTATTTGGAGGGTAATGTAGTGCTCGTGATCTTTTTCTAAGTTCAACTTTCTTATTACACTCTGTGCTTCGGAAGTTATTGTTTGCTCTCGGGTATTGATTTGGAAAAGTTATATTGAACTTTGAGGGTGAAGTTCGGTCTTGTTTATCTTGAAAGATTGGTTCTTACTAGCGGCGGGAGTGTTACTTTATCTTTCCGGGCCAACCTTATGTTTTGATGGTCAATTTTTTTGTTCATAATATATATGTTTATATATATATATATATATACACTTATAGTGTGTGTGTGTGAATAGCAGTTATAGGTCATGAATGAATTACAAATAGTATTAATTTTTTCTCTTCAACCGAGAACTTAATATTTCCTGATCAAAATCATGATTGTGGAGAATGGAAAAGAATAAGAGATGGGTTGAATTGACAAAAGTAATAAATCGTTAATTAAAAAGAAAAGATACATATTTAGACTTCGGAACTTTTTTGGATAAAAAATTACAAAATCAAAGATTTTTTTTATAAAGATTCGGGCTAAACTTGAATGATGAAAACTCACTTGAAGTGGTTCTCTTGTTATAATCCATTTGGTTTGAAGTCTCATATTAGATATAAGTCTTTCTTTTATTTCAGTTTATGTTTTGAGGAACCTCCTACGGAAGTTGTTTATTCATTAGCATACTACCATCTTTTGAACCCTATTTGTGATTTTCTTTTCTTCCTTGAGGTTTAAGTATACTTTCACAAATAGTACCTTATATTCAAATTTGAATGGGCCCTCTGAATTTTCTGTTGAAAGGTTCTTGGTTTTCATTGCTAGTCCAGGCCGTCTGTTTGTTTAGGTTTCTAGAAAAAAGTACTTATAGAAAAGAAATCTGGAAAAAATAAATGAAGAATTAGAGATTTCAAAACAGAGTTAAACTGAAGTTGAGTTTCAGGAGGTTTGTTGTGGGTTTGCTGATTTTGTGTTATCGCCAGGTGTATGTAATAGGGATATATCTGCACCTAGAAAACATGGCTCAGGGGAGGTATTCCCAAGTTGATGGGAGGAAGTTTTCAACTTACTGTTCGACCATACCTATCGTGATATTCGTTGCATTTTGTTTTGTTGGGATTTGGACTTTAATGTCATCCATTGTTCCAGTTCAAAATTCGGACTTGATTTATCCAACGGTGACTGAAAATAGTTATAGGCAATTTAAGGACAGTTTCGATTCTTTTCCAGAGGATTCTACAAATGGAGATGGCAATACCAGAAATGACCAAGACATAGTTGAAATGGAGTCTGGGAATATTCCCAAGAATAATCAGCACAAAGTGGTTACAATAGAGAAACCTGACAGTGAGCAGACAGAGTCAGAGGAGGGACTGGATGAGAGTGAATCGGATTGGGTTGAGGGTGAAAAGAAGCCGAAGACAGTGGAGAGTCAAGATGGAATAAAGCAGGAAGATAAAGTGCTTAGTGAGAATGTCGGGGAAATGATTGATAAAAATCATGATAAGGATTTGGAAAAAAATGCTTCTGAGCTTCTCCATGCTGGTGCTCGGTCAGAACTTTTGAATTATACTACCCCTCAAAATGGGGCTTGGTCGACCCAAGCAATAGAGTCAGAGAATGAGAAGGAATCACAACAATCTTCAATAACTACGGACCTCAGCGGCTACAGTTGGAAACTTTGTAATGCAACCACTGGGCCAGACTACATCCCTTGCCTTGACAATTGGCAAGCTATTAGAAAGCTTCCAAGTACGAGCCACTATGAACATCGAGAAAGGCACTGTCCTGATGAAGCTCCGACATGTCTTGTTCCTCTCCCTAAAGGATATAGACGGCCAATTAAGTGGCCTCAAAGCAGGGATCAAGTATTATAACGTCACATCTGTCATCTAATGCATTAATGAAAAACTAATTTACTTGATGTTGAAAATTGCTGTTCTGGTTCCTGATGCAGATATGGTATCGTAATGTTCCCCACAAAGAGCTTGCAGACTTTAAGGGGGGCCAAAACTGGGTTAAAGTTACTGGTGAATACCTCACTTTTCCTGGTGGTGGAACTCAGTTCAAACATGGTGCTCTTCATTACATTGATCTGATCCAAAAAGTGAGCCTTGTCAGCTTTATTTTATGCTGTACCTGCATCTTGTGGATAACAACTGTTTTCTTGAATCTAATTTCATAAAGTACGTATACAATTCTAAAAAGTATCAGGGACAGATATAGTGTTGTGATATATCGTAAATGAGGTACTTTGTAGCTCATGTCAGATATTCTAGTGCTCCTATCTTGGTGCAGATACAAACCTATTTATATATTCATTCTGTGTAAAAACCCTCTGAAGCCCCCCTATCTTCCTTTTTTAGATTGTAAACTAGTCCAGTTCTTATTTCCCTTAGCTCATGGCTGGGTGCTTAACAAGAGGAAGCTTTAAAACTTGACCTGGAGCTATGTATGTCTCTTGTTGTACACTACATAAGTTTTCACTAGTGCAATTCTTATTAATATGCATACACAGGTTTGCCAAAGAAACTGTGGCCTCTTTGGACTTTCTTGGATCATCTGCACTGTGCTAATTGATAGTCTTGATGAGCAGAATGAGGTGTCCCAACCAGCTGTCCCTTTCCAAAATATTTTTCTTTTGTGAATGTTCCTGCTCCATATATGGAATGGATAGAAATAAGCACTTTTCTGTATTTCTTCTCTCCATAATACTCAACACAGTGATGTTCTGTTATTTTGTCGTGACACCAATTTTATATAACCTTGACATCATCTTTGTTCTCAATCTTGAACATCAATCAAGCATAATCTACTTATGTTTATTTACCATTTGTTTTGAAATTTCTCTTATTCTCTAAGTCCAGTTTGCATGTCATGTTGAGATTCTATTTCTTATCTGACTAGTATAATGGATAAGATGGATGTTAATATGATAATGCAGTCTCTTCCTGCCATTGCATGGGGGAAAAGAAGCCATGTGATATTGGATGTTGGATGTGGAGTGGAGAGTTTTGGAGGTTATCTATTCAGAAGAGCTGTTCTTGCAATGTCATTTGCTCCCAAAGATGAGCACAAATCTCAAGTACAATTTGCACTTGAACGAGGAATCCCTGCTATATTGTCAGTTATGGGCACAAAAAGACTTCCCTTCCCTAGTGCCGTATTTGATCTTGTTCACTGCTCACGCTGTAGGGTCCCTTGGCACATTGAAGGTAACGTTTTGCCTCCACTTTCCTTTCAAATTTCTTCTTTATTTTACTCACCTCTTTCCCAGATATATATCTTTTGTCGTCTAAAAATAATATTGAGGTACATCACAGGCGGTAAACTTCTCTTGGAACTGAATCGTGTCTTGAGACCTGGTGGTTATTTTGTCTGGTCTGCTACTCCGGTATATCGGAAGAATCCCGAAGATTATGGGATTTGGAAAGGTAGAATATATCTTTCTAACGGAGGTTTCTAGTCATGACAGTGGGAATGTTTTTTAGAAGCCTTTCTATCTTTCTTACCGTTGTAATTGATGGCAGCAATGTCTAAGCTAACAAAGTCAATGTGCTGGGATCTGGTGGTGATTGGAAAGGACAAATTAAATGGTGTCAGTGCGGCAATATACAGAAAACCCACTTCCAATGAGTGCTATGACAAAAGACTGCAAAATGAGCCTCCCCTTTGCAAAGAATCTGATGATCCAGATGCAGCCTGGTAACACCTCTTTTCCCCATGGTTTAACATATTGGTTTTATCATGGTGGTGTTATCTATGATACCTCATATGATAAGAATAAGGGTAGGTGGTGTATGGGATCTCACATTGCTTGGGAAGGAGAAGTTCTTTCTCTTTATAAGGTTCCAATGAGGCTCCAATTGTATCATTGACTAGTTCTTTTGGAGTATAAGCCATGTGGTTTAAGCCTTCTATTGGGGCATTACATTGTCGCTGTTATAAGTGAACAAAAGGCACTTAAATAATATGTTTTCTTTAATTTAGGCGGAGACAAAATGCTTTTCATACTTTTGACAAATAATTTTTCTAATTACAAGCTGTTATGTTTATATTGCTATTTTGTGACCTACTCGACATTTCTTTTAATAGATTATATTTTGCATAAAAATGAAATCTTATGGGAGATGAAAGGCAGTACCATTTCACCAGATATATGTAATAAATTAGGCTGTGAGTTTCTATGGATTTCTGGTGGGTATCAGATGAAACATTGTTGATGTAGGATAGAAATGAGAACAAGAAATAGGAGCAGAAATATAGCAAAACAGAGAAGAGAGGGAAACCAAAAGAGAAGAAAGGAAGAAGAAGAAAGAAGAGAGGGGAGGGGGCGGCTGTAACAAGCACTTAACTTCTTAATTCAAAACCTCCTGTTCCCTTCATTACAAGTCCTTAAATATTAAGTTTAAAACAAAATTTAAATAAAATAAGTAAAACATTAATAATAGAAAATGTCTTAAACTAGTAGGGTAATACAAACCCTAACTAAAATAAATAAAACATGAATAAAAGGAGATGTCCTCATCAACTCTCCCGGGGTGGAAAAGAAACTCGACACTGTCAAGTGGACAAGTCACACTAGGGTTGCAATCAATCACCCAACCATAAGCTAAGTGGTTGAGCATGTTTCTTCCGACGGCCATAAACATGTGTGAGTGGGGGCCTGAGTCTGGTGTCCCCACCAACTCTTCCGGAACGGGTGGCTGGTGACCCGGGCAAAAGAAGATCCTGCTGGCTCCGATAAAGCTCTAATAAATCTGGATCAAGCTGCTGGAGTGTTTATCTGGGAATCCATGTACAGTCAGAATCTGGTCGATCTACCCAACGAACAAGGAAACGCTGAACCGCTCCATCGTTGGTCAACACCATCTGTTCATCTAAAATAGCATCAATTTTATCTTTGTGTGCTGTGTTAGATGGATTAGGAGTAACAAAAGGTTCAGGGTTAGGGTCCACAGATGGAGGTAGAAAATGATCACTAGAGGGGTTGAAATGGCCTTTGTAAGCAACTAAGTCCTCAACATTGAAAGTAGAGTGGTAACCAAAATGTGATGGAAGGTCAATGACATATGCATTTGGACCAACATGCTTTAAAATTTTAAAAGGACCAGCACTACGTGCTTGCAATTTGGAAGCGGATCCAGATGGACGCCGTTCCGGTCGAATTCGGATCATAACATAATCCTCAACCTTAAATTCAACATGTCGTTTATGCAAATCAGCTCGAAGTTTATATGATGCATTACTAGCCTCAAGTTGTTTATTGATTTCAATATGCAAGTCATGTAGATGTTGAACAAATGCCTCAGCTGACACAGACACATGAGCATGTGGATACATGGGAATAAGGTCTAAAGGCTTCCTAGGCTTGTAGCCATGAACAACTTCAAAGGGACTCATACCTATAGACCGATTCACAGAACTGTTATATGCAATCTGAGCTGTAGGGAGGATCAAATCCCAATTCCTAAGATTTTCATGGACCAAACATCTTAATAAGTCGCCAAGACTGCGGTTAACAACTTCAGTTTGACCATCTGTCTGAGGATGGTAAGCAGTGGAGAATTTCAATTTAGTGCCAACCATATGCCATAGGGTTCTCCAAAAATGACTAGTGAAACGAACATCCAATCGTCTTAGGAAGACCATATAACTTGACAATTTCATTAAAGTACAACCTAGCAACCTTAGATGCATCTGAAATTTTGCTACAAGGGATAAAGTGAGCCATTTTCGAGAAACGGTCCACTACAACAAAAATAGAATCATACTTCTTTGGAGTGCGTGGAAGTCCCAACACAAAATCCATACTGACATCTTGCCAAGGACAACTAGGGACAGGAATGGGTGTGTAGAGACCAGTATTTTGTCGCTTTTGTTTGGCCAGTTGACAAGTGTTACAGGTGCTAACTATCTTAGCCACATCTTTCTTCAAGCTAGACCAATAGAATTGACTTTCAATCTCTTCTATGGTCTTATCACGACCAAAATGTCCGGCCAAGCCTCCGGCATGAATTTCCCAAACTATAAAGTCCCTAACTGAAGTCCGAGGGATGCACAACTTATTTGTTTTAAACAGATAACCAGCCTCCAGACGGAAACCATCAGTGGTATCCGACTGCCCACTTTGCAAAGCGAGAAAAATGTCCTTAAAATCAGGACAAG